>LPNX010281046.1:524326-596512 GCA_001517045.1 Pseudotsuga menziesii
ACAACCGGGATAGATTTTCTAAGCTGTGGATCAATCACAGAAAACTATCTTGACTCCCTTCAATTTATTTGAATGGAAATCAGAGATGGAGATACTGTTGAGAGTGAAAGGCCTCTACAAGGTGACTATGGAAACAGAAGCAGAGCCCAATGCAGCTGCAGAGAAGATAAAATGGCACAACAGGAGGGATGAGGCTTATGGCCTCCTGTGTCTGAGTATTTCCAGAGACCTCCTTTTCCATCTTTATGGATTGACATCACCGAATGAAGTATGGGAGAAGCTTGCTGATATTTTTGGAAATACAGATGAGATGAGGGGACATCAAATCGAAAATGAGCTGATTTCTCTGAGTCCAAATACCTTTGAATCCCTGCAGCTATATTTCTCCAAGTTCAAAGCACTAGTTTTGCAGCTGAAACAGTGTGGGATCAAAAAGAAATATGATCAGCTCATACTGGCCATCCTCTTGAATCTAGGCCCTGACTATTCAGTGTTTGTTTCGACCTTCTATGCCACAAAACTGACAGCTCGAACCTGGAAGATGCCTAGCCTTGCAAATTTCATGGAATCTCTCACACAAGAACAGGACAAGATTGTGATGATGGGCACCATCAAACCATCCAAAGATCAAGATTTGATTGCTGGAGATTTGAAGGTGGATTCAAAAGGCAAAAAGAAAGATAAAAATCCACCTGAGCAAAAGAGAGACAAGAAACAGTCTCCGGAGGATCCATAAGGTCCCAAGAAGAACTACCAGAAGAAGAAAAACAAAGGTGAAATGAGCAAGTGCGCATACTGCAATAAGGGCAATCACACTGAAAGATCTTTTATGAAGAAGCAAATAAATATGCGGACCCAACTCCTGGAGAAGAATGGCATCTCCCTTCCAGAAAGATCAAAGAAGAGAGAAGTAGGATCAAGTTCAGATGACAGAGAGAGAGTTCATGCTCTAGTTGCTGGCACAACAAGCTCACCCAGTTTTATCATTGATTCTGGAGCTTCAAGACACATGGTTTCGACTAAGGAGGCCTTCTCCTCACTGGACATGTCGAAAGGACCATCTATTGTACTGGGAGATGACTCTCTCACTGAAAGTAAAGGCAAAGGAAGGATAGATCTTGATCATGGTCAGTTCATCAATGTGTTGTATGTGCCTGGTCTTGCCTCCAACCTCCTATCAGTGTACCAGATGACCCACACTGGGTCTCCTAAGAAATTCATATTCTCCCTTGATGATGTTGAGATCATAGAAATATCAACTGGTAGATTCATTGCAAAAGGAGTTGCGAATCATGCTCAAAAGGTATACATGTTCTCACACTTCCTACGTTACTCAAACCCCTCTGCTCTTCTGATTCATGCTAATGAAGCAAGCAAGATTTGGCATGAAATATTTGGCCACCTAAACTACAAATATCTTTCTGATCTTAGTGAAAAAGAGATGGTCATAGGGTTTCCCAAGATAAAATTTTCCAAAGGAGTCTGCCAAGGTTGTATCCTAGGAAAACACCCAGAGCACAAATTTGAGAGAGCTAGTCATGAGAGAACCTCTGCACCCCTTGAGCTGATCCACAGTGATTTTTCTGGCCCATTCCCTCATATGTCCATGAGTAATGCCAAATATGCATTGACTTTCATTGATGACTTTTCCAGGTATTGCTGGGTTCACTTCCTAAAACACAAGTCTGAAGTTTTTGGCTTATTCAAAGTCTTTAAGGCTTTGGTTGAAAACTCAAGGCCCTCGGATCTGACAATGGTGGTGAGTATGTCAAGTCTGAGTTTATTAATTATTGTGCAGATGTAGGTATTCAGATGCAGCATTCTATCCCTTACACACCACAACAAAATGGTGTTGATGAGAGGAAGAACAGATCACTGAAGGAGATGGCAACATGCATGATGGAGGCCAAAACTTTGCCACCAAAGTATTGGACCGAAGCTATCAACTGTGCAGCCTATATTCAGAATAGGGTGCCTCACAAACAGCTTGATGGCATGAATCCCTTCGAAGCATGGAGTGGGCACAAGCCAGATGTGACCCATTTAAGGATTTTTGGCTCAAAGGCTTGGGCTAGAATCCTGACAAAGAAGAGGAAGGCTTTGCGGCCCCAAAGCCAAGAGTGTCTTTTTGTTGGATACTCTAAAGATTCAAAAGGGTACAAGTTGATAAATTTGAGCACAAACAAATCCTTCATTGAAAGGTGTGTTCAGTTTGAAGAAGAACCCTTTGCAGCAGTGGAAGTTGGTGAAGCCTCTTCACCACTTGAACCTCAAGAAGTAAGTAAAGAGTTTGTTGAATATGCTGATTCTTATTTGTCTGATGGAGATGAGTTTATTGCAGACCCTAACAGCTCCAGAAGCCCAAAATGGGAAGCCAAGCCACTACATGCAGCAGGTGAGCTAGCTAGGGATCCCAATGACCCAAGGAGGACTAGATCTCACTTTGAGAGTGGCCTGTGCATGAAAGATCCTATGTTTGATGAAAAATGATATTTGATGGTGGATTCTGATCCTCAAACATATGAAGAAGCAGCAGGATATCCAATATGGAAAACAGCCATGAAGGAGGATTTCAGCTCACTCCAGAAGAGCAACACATGGGAGCTAGTGGATCTTCCTCCAGGGAGAAAACTAGTACAGTGTAAGTAGGTCTATAAGACCAAATTTGCTGCTGATGGTTCACCACTGAAGTACAAGGCCAGATTGGTAGCCAAGGGCTACTCACAGGTTCATGGCATATATTACAATGAGACTTTTTCCCCAGTGGCAAAGATGGATTCCATCAGGCTAGCCTTAGCCATTGCAGCCTCAAGGCAATGGGAGGTACATCACATGGATGTAAAATGTTCCCTCCTGAATGGAGATCTCACTAAGGAGATATATATGCAGCAGCCTCAAGGTTTTGATACTAACCCTTCTCTTGTGTGCAAGTTGAGAAAGTCATTGTATGGGCTAAAGCAAGCCCCCAGTGCTTGGTATGCCAAGATCGATAGCTTCTTGCTATCACTGAATTTTGTTCGGTGCAAATCAGATTCAAATGTCTATTTGAATTTAGTTAATGGTTCATTAATTATCATTGTGTTATATGTTGATGACCTCCTCATTACAGGAAGCTCAAAGGCTGAGATTGCTTCCTTAAAATGAGCTATGAACCAAGCCTTCTCCATGACAGATTTGGGGCTCTTAAGTCAATTTTTGGGGCTTGAGATTGCTCAAACCAAAGCTGGAATCAAGGTGCACCAGTCCAAATATGCCTTGGACTTGCTGAACAAATTCAGAATGAAGGATTGCAAAGCAAGCAAAACTCCTTTCCTTTCAGGAGTGAAGCTGGAAGAAGATGATTCTTCACCTATGGTAAACAATACACTGTATAGGCAATTGATTGGATGTTTGTTGTATCTGACACATACTAGACCTGATATTTGTTATGCAGTAAGTGTGGCTTATAGATTCATGGATTAGCCTCAAGAGATCCATTGGAAAGCAGCCAAAAGGATCCTTAACTTTGTTCAGGGAACAAGGACACATGGGATATTCTATAAAGCAAAATCTGATCTTGATTTGATTGGATTTACTGACACTGATTGGGCAGGTGATAGCACAGACAGGAAGTCCACATCAAGATATGTGTTCATTCTTGCAAAAGGGACAATCAGTTGGTCAAGCAAGAAACAGAGTCCCATTGCACTCTCATCTACAGAAGCAGAGTACAGAGGAGTTGTTAATGCAACAACTCAATGTTTATGGTTGCAGGGTTTACTTGGAGAGTGTGGCTTCGAACCAGAGTACTCAACTACCATATACTGTGATAACTAGAGTACCATTTGAATCTGCAAAGATCCAGTTCAGAATCAGAGAACCAGACACATTGAGATCCATATTCACTACATCACAGAACTTGTGCATGATGGCACCATTCACCTACTCTTCTGTTCATCTTTAGAACAAGTAGCTGATATCTTCACCAAAGCATTTTGTGAGAAGAACTTCAGCAATCTCAAATCACTGCTAGGGATTTCTGATCATGCTGTGAAGCATGAGTGAAGACAAGATTCTACAATTTTGTTTATAGTCCATGTTTAAGGGAGGATTTTCCCAAGTTGGTTTTGCCTCTTTCCTTGTTTAAATGGACATGCAGTATGTAAAGGGTGACTAAGCCTTGTTGCTAGGCCCTATAATTTTTTGATATATTACTCATAAGTCAGGCTTAAGGGGGGGGTTTTAGAATAATCAACCCATAGTTTACCCACTTAGACATTAATTTCATTATTTTTGTCTTATTTTCCTAGTTCATGTGTCCCACCTTGTGCAAGTTGTCATTTGCCTATCTATAATGGTCAAACTTGCCTTATTTGACTCATGTAGCACATGGGAGAGCTAAAGGAATCAATTCTGATTTATTCCTGGCCTCATAGGCGCCCTTCTGCTTTTTCTGCTTTATTCCCTGCTTTTTCAGTGTTTTAAGGCAAAAGGAAAAGCTAGACTAGGTGAGGTTGACTAGTTTTTTGTCCTACACATCCTCCTCTCTTTTCTCCATGAAAAAGCATGTATCAGCTGCCATTCCACCACTCTTTAGCTTTCCTAATCCATTTTTCCAATTCGTGAGCTCCATGACAGATTTGGGATCAGCTTTTTACACCTATGGGGGATTTGCTTATTTTTAGTAAGCTTGCTTTATGCTAGATTCGAATTGCTCCTCATGCATTCAAATCCCTGATGTATGTTATTTATTCAGCAAACTATTATGTTACAAGGTTGGCTATTTTACACTGATTTAATATAGTTTAGTGTTCATCTCCAATTTTCAGTCTCTTTGTGAGTGATTTTGCATGATCAATTGTTAATTGTTGTGAGTAAAATTAATCTATCACCTGGTTCAATTTCCACAAAATCACAAGAGGTGCACCTAGGTGTTTTTACTGATAGAACACAAGTTTACCATGCATATACATAATGCACTGATTGTGCTCCTAGGCTATTCTCGCATAGTAGAAGCTGGAGTTTGTCTTAATGACGTGAAAAATATCCTGGCTTACTACTATGGTGAAAGAAGGCAGGTGGTCTTCATATAAAGATTTGTTCTTTGTTTTTTTTTGTGTAGGACAAAAGATATGATTTGGATACCATGAAATGAAGGTAGGAGACATAGGTTATTTCCGTGGAAATGTAAAGAAGGTCCTGAACCCTTCCAACGAGATGGCTTGCTCGAGATGTGATGAAGACCTAGATGAGGACTATCCCTACACCTAGTCGAGAGAGAGTTTCCTTTGTAGAAACTTTCAATGACAGATAGTACTGATCAATGATCAATAATAAGAAGATGATGGAAGAAGCTATGATGATGAATCTGACTCAGTAATGATGGCTCTGCAATGAAGACTTGACCAAATGTGTTGATGACCGTGAAGAAAGAGAATACCTTCCTAGTTAAGAGGGAGTGTTGATTTATTTGTAACTTCGGAAGATATTCTGATGTATATTATCATTGTATGTTGTTGTACCCCCATTGGGGGTGTGTTTAACCCCTTGAGGTGTGTATTAATTGTTTCTATACCTGTAGTTAAAACCTCCATTGTAATTCGAGGCAATAGTCCCCAGTGTCACATCATGTAATGTGCATTTGAAGTCTCTCTTGGAGAATTCGGCCCTGTTAGGGAAGATATGTGGGCCCCAGTCTTATGTTTGGTCAGTGACTTGAAAGGGTATAAATAGGGAGGCACTCTCCCTCATTTATACAAACCGCACACTCTCAAGTTCACATGACAGAGAGAGAGAGAGAGGAGGGGAGATATATAGCTACTGAATACTTCTTATTACTGGTTTTGATCATCTTATTATTCTAAGGAAGTTTGCGGGGTTTTCTCCTTTATGTTTTCCCTGGTGAAAATATTTGTGGCTCGTGTATCTTTTATATCTTATGCATCTTGATGTACTTGTTATTCTTTCATATAAATATCCTAGATAATATAATCATATCTAAAGAAAAACTAACATGCAGAGCATTGTTGAGAAGGGAATTATGGTTGACATTACCACATTTAATGTTTTCATTGGATACCTTAACAAAGCGGGCAAATATGAGGAAGTAGTAAATCTCTTAAGGAAATTGAAATGTCAAGTATCTTCTTTTTAGTCATCACTTATTTAAATAAGTTTTATTCATCGTCTTAGAGATGGAGTGAAATATATTTTTTGGGTTCATAAATGCAAGAAGAACCACTAGACACAAATGCCATTGTGTTTAAGTAGATTTGAAAAAGTTGATAGAATTTCAATGATGAAGTTGAAGAATTGGTAAGAATATGTATGTTGCTACCAATGTTTCCAGATGACAGGATGAAGGTAGATATTATTTAGTGAGCTCCAAGAATTGCCAAATTTTGCAGGCTTAAGAATCAATGTGAACTTCATAGCCTATATTTTGTTTAATTCAAACTCAAGTAGAAATTCCTCATGCTATTTGGAAGCCACAAATTCAAAATAATTTTTATTTGTTCAAATATCATCAATGATCCTTATTGTATCGAGTCCTTGAACTGCAGTGTTGTTCAAAATTTAGGCCCAAATTCCTTTAAACATGATGCATTAGAGTCTCCTTGTAATCCTTTTGAGCCTATACTTTTGAATAAAATAGGGATAGTGTGCTTAATCAAGCGTTTAGGAGAAAATATGAGGAAGCATTAAATATCTCAAGCAAATGAAATGTCAAGGATCTGCTATTTAGTCATCACTGCTTTAAAGAATTTTTATTCATAGTCTTAGAGCTGGAGTGAAATAGATTTTTTGGTTTCAGATCTGCAGGAAGAACCACTAGACACAAATGCTATTTTGTTTAAGGATTTTGAAAAAGCTGATAGAGTGTCAATGATGATGTTGAAGTATTGGTGAGAATTTGTACCTTGCTACCAATGTTTCTAGATGGTAGAATGAAGGTAGAGATGATTTAGTGAACTCCAAGAAATGCCAAAGTTTAAAAGATTAAGAATCCATGTGAAATTTGTCGCCTATATTTTACTTAATTCAAATTCAAGTAGAAAATTCTCATGCTATTTGGAAGCTGCAAATTCAAAATACCTTTTATTTGTTAAAATATCATCAATGTTTCTTCATGTCTCGAGTCCTAGAAAATTAGGGTTTCCTAGGATAAATATTTGTGTCTTCTTTTTCTTGATGCGCTTGTCATTATTTCAATGATCTTCTTCTTATTGTGCAATTTTAAAAAAAACAAATCTAACATGGTATCAGAGCCAACCAGAAAGAAGACATTGTGCATCAATTTTCTGCAGTACAAGAAGCTATAGTTTTCTATTCCAGGAACTCCCTTGCTAGATCAACTAAAAAAGAAGGTTAGTTCAACTCACCCTAGGAGGGCACATCTTTTTGTGGTGACGAACTCAATTTCAAATATTTTCAATTTTTGACTTGTCACTACTGCGGAAAGGAACTAGGGCTTCATATTTTTCAAGGTTCCATCACCAAGTTTAGAAAAAGCAAGATACATTCTAGCTCTCCTTGGGGAGGTGCATAATTTCCACCATTCATCCCTACAAGTGATCTCAGCCGAAAATTTAGGGTTTTACCATCAAACCCTATGTCATCTTGAAGGAGATTCCATAAGCAATACTCAAATTTGTAAGTACTATTTCCTATATTTCCATTTGAGGTTCTCATTCCTTGAAGATGACAAACAAAACCAATATTGATGAAAATCTTGAAGGAATTTTTTTTTTCAGAGCATGGGAGTATAGAATTATGCTTATCCTTGAAGATAATGACCTAGAAGGATGCATCAAAGAAGAGGTCAAGGATCCAGAGGGAGGTGAAGAAAATACCAAGCACAATAAGGGCATGATCAAATCCGAAAGGATCATAGCTAAATCCATCAAGGATCACTTGATCCCTCAATTATCATCAAAGAACACTCCAAAAGAAATGTTCGATACTTTGACAAGTCTATTTGAAGGAAAGAAAATTAATAGAAGAATGACCTTGAGAAATCAACTCAAGGGAGTGAATATTCAAAAGGGAGAAACCATGCAGTCATACTTCACAAGAGTATCTCAAATCAAATAACATTTGGAGGCTATCAGTGACATGGTGGAGGAAGCAGAAGTTGTGATGACCACCTTAAATGGTCTCCCAAGGGATTTTGAATCTTTCATCAGAGTTGTATGTGTTAGGAGAAGGCTTACAAAGTTTAGCAGACTTTGGGAAGAGTGTTTACAGGAAGAGGGAAGTATAACCAACAAAGAAAAGAAGCTAAGTGATAATGAAGATCAAGCCTTAGCAGTCCATTCAAAGAAAGAATCAAACAAGAGAAATGTTTGTGATCATTCTCCCAAAAGAAATCAAAAGTTTCAAAGTAACTCAAGACCCAAAAGAGACACTCATCCTTTGAATGCTTCACATGCCACAATATGGGACACATTGCAAAAAATTATCCACTCAAAGAAAAACAACTCAAGAAGAAGTTCCATGATCATGTAGCTGAATAAAATGAACCAGTTGAAGAAAGGAACAATGAAGATGAAGACTCTACTCAATAATAGGTTTTGATATTAGCTCTTACTAGATCAGTCTCACATGGAAGTGACACTTGTCTCATAGATAATGGAGCTTCCAGACATATGACAGGATATAAAGACTCCTTTTAATGCCTTGTCTAGAAAGACTCACCCTACAAAGTAAAGCTTGGAGATGACTACCAATATCCCATCAAAGGAATGGGAGATGCATCTTACAAGTTGATCTTGGGAGAGTCTATGAAGATGAAGGAAGTCCTATATGTTCCATGATAAAAGAAGAATCCACTTTCTATCTCAACTCTAGATAAGAAGGGATTCATAGTTGCTTTTGTAGATGGAGAAGTACTTATGTGGCCAAAGGGAAAGACAATAGATGATGCAATTGTGATTAGTTTAGAAGAAGGAGGAATTTACAAGCTAAAATGACATACAGACTCATCCCTAACAACCACTACAATCAATCCATGTGAATCCTTCATGTGAAATACAAAGCACTACCAATTATGAGCAAGGTTGTCATAGGTTTACCATTAATTAAATTCAATCATGAAGGAGTTTGCAAAGGATGTGCTCAAGGGAAGAACACCAAGAACCCATTTCCAAGCAGCAACAATAAAGCAAAAGGAATCTTGTATATTGTTCATTCATATGTATGTGGTCCAATTCCAGGAACTTCACTAAGATGGTATGTGTATTATGTTTATTTTATAGATGACTACTCCTGCAAGACTTGGATTTACTTCCTAAAAGGAAAATATGAAGTATTTGAAAGTTTAAAACAATTCAAGGATATTGTGGAAAATAAAGACCTTGAGATTCAACAATGGAGGATATTTCACTGCCAATGAATTCAAATATTTTTGCAAGGAAGATGGGATTAAGAGGGTGCTCACCATACCCTATAATCCTCAACATAATGGACTCTAGCAGAAAGAAAGAATAGAACCATTATGGAAGCTATGAAAGCTATGATTCATGACCAAGACTTACCCATGCACCTATGGGATGAAGCATGTAGAACTATAGTATATGTTCAAACCAAATTTGCTCATAGTGCTCTTGGGAACAAAAATCCTTAAGCGATGTTTACCAGGGAAAAGACCGAAGTCAACCACCTAAATATTTTTGGTTGTCTTGTGTTTATACATGTTCCCAAGGAGAAAAGAACAAAATTGGACCCTTCCGAAAATACGGGAATATTTGTTGGATACAATGATTAATCAAAAGATTATAGAGTATACATTCCAGGTCATCGCCAGATCGAGATCAACATAGATCTTATATTTTATGAAGATGCATATTTAAGTAAGTCCATAAAGAACCATACCCATGAAGATGAAGAAGAAGAACATGAAGTTCCTAGAATTGAAGAAACTTGCAGAATACCAGTCCATAATGTTAAAGAAGAACAAATACCAGAATACCATGATATGGCAGAGCCTCGAAGGCCTATGGAGATACCTAGGGACATGATCTCATAGAAAATAAGACTAGCTTGGGATCATGATTTTATTCAAGGTGCAAAAAATATGGAGCTCCAGAAGTAAGCAAGAGACCAAGGACCCACTCCATCTCTATGGCCTTGATGTGTAATCTTGTTGATGCAGAACCTGCCTATTTTAAGGAGGCTACAAAGAAGAAGGAATGGATGGATGCAATGCTTGAATAATACCAATAGATCATAAATAATGATGTTTTGGATGTAGTACCAAGACCAAGAGAGAAGTCAGTTGTTTCTTCAAAA
Organism: Pseudotsuga menziesii; assembly: GCA_001517045.1. Classification (NCBI taxonomy): domain Eukaryota; kingdom Viridiplantae; phylum Streptophyta; class Pinopsida; order Pinales; family Pinaceae; genus Pseudotsuga; species Pseudotsuga menziesii. Next base: position 534,596 of record LPNX010281046.1, read on the forward strand.
TGGATATTCAAGAAAAAACACTTGGCAGATGGAAGTATTGAGAAGTACAAGTCAAGATTCATAGCTCAAGGATTCTCACATAAATAAGGAATTGATTATGAAGAAAATTTTGCACCAGTAGTAAGATATACCTCAATCAGAACTGTTCTTGCCTTGGCAGCTACGATGAAATGGAGGCTACACCAAATGGATGTAAAGATGACATTTTTAAATGGTGTGATAGAAGAAGAAGTATACATTAAAAAACCTCTAGGTTTTGAAACCCATTACAGAAACTCACATGTATGAAGATTGAAGAAAGAACTATATGGGTTAAAGAAAGAACCCAAAGCGTGGTATGGAAGAATTGATGGATTTCTAATGAGCTTGGGATTTACCAAGAGTAAAGAAGATTCCAACCTATAATATAAGGTTGTCAATGAAGGTCTCATGATTATACTTCTATATGTTGACGATCTATTCCTGATAGGTGAAGAGAAGCTTATTGATGAAAGCAAGAAGAAGCTTGTAACAAAATTCAAAATGAAAGATCTTGGCATGATGCACTATTTTCTCGGTCTTGAAGTATGGCAGTTCCTGGATGACATTTTCCTAAACCAAGGAAAATATGTTGTTGAAGTAATAAAGAGATTTGGGATTCTATATTGCAAAGCTATGAACAATATGATGGTGACCAACTTGAAGCTGCTGAATGATGATTCCTTAGATATGATCGATGTTACATTATACTGACAGATTATTGGCTCTATGATGTATTTGACAAATAATTTGACCATATATATGTTTTGCTGTAAACAAAATAAGTTAGTATATGGTGGAGCTCTGACATGTTCACTTAGTTGCAGCAAAACATGTGATTAGGTACCTTAATGGTACACTATATTGTGGCCTCAGATATGCAACAGATGACGAGATTAGACTTAATGGTTATACATATTTGGATTGGATTGGGAACAATGATGAAATAAAGAGTACCTAAAGATGTTGTTTCAGTTTTGGATAAGGTGTGATCTCATGGCTCAACAGAAAACAAAATTGTGTTTCTATCAATACAACAGAGGCTAGATACATTGCCGCATGTTCATATTGTAGTGAAGCCATTTGGTTTCATGATTGTTTGATACAAATATGGATTTGAATTGTATCTACTGTGATAATTAGAGTTGCATCAAGCTGATAGAGAACCCCATATTTCATGACAAGTCCAAACACATAGAGATAAAGTTCCATTATATTCGAGACATGGTACTGAAGGGAGTTGTACAAATATGATATGCTCCTATCTAGGAACAATTGGCCGATTTATTGACTAATCCTATGTCTCATGTAAAGTCTGAATACTTTAGAGACAAGCTTGGTGTAGTCCGTAAGGACCTCCATTGACATAGGGAGCGATGACATGGATGTGGTAGTGGTTCCTATTGCAGTGGTGTGGCGACTCAGTCTAGGATTGGTATGTTGGCTTGATAAGGCCTGGTTGAACCCACTGGGATTGATATATCAATAATGAGAAGGCATGGTTGATCCTAGTTGGATTAGTATGTTTGGCTAGTCTTGTTTGGCTTGAAAGGGTTAGTAAGTTAGACAAGGCTTATTTGGTCTCCAGGTAGATCGGTATGTCTGACTAGGCTTGGTTGGTACAAAATAATTAGTAAGACAGATAAGACTAGTTGGGTCTACCAGAGTTCCCATCATGATTCTGCTTCAGATGGTTCCAACACTCTATGCTGATGATGTGGTTGTGGACCCATCATTTTGTTCTGATGATGTTGATGTGGTTGTGATCCTAACACTTTTTGATGATTATGTTAATGTGGTTTTTTCCCAACAGTTTGTGCTGATGATGTTGATGTGGTTGTGGTCCCAACACTCTGTGATGATGATGTTGATGTGGTTGTGGTCCCAACACTTTGTGTTGAATTTTTTATGGTTGTATTAATATTTTATGCTAATGATGATGATGTTATTCCAACATTTCTATGATGATGACATGGATGATGATCTAGCATTTATTTGCTGATGATGTTATTTTTAGCACTAACATGCTAATGATGTTATTGTTGTTCCAATATCCATAGACTGATGATGTTGCAGATGATGATGATGTCCCAATATTCATATCCTGGTGATGTTACAGATGATGATTATGTCTCAGTATTCACATATTGATGATGTTGCAGATGGTGATGATGTCCTAGTATTCACATACCGATGATAGTGATGTTCCAGTATTAACATACTGATGATGATGCAGATGATGATGATGTCCTAGCATTCAAATATTGATGATGTTGCAGATGATGATGACATTCTATGATGATGATGTTGCTAATGATGATGATTTTCCACGATGATGATGTTCCATGATGATGATGTTGCAGATGATGATGATGTTCTGTGATGAAGAGGATGCTTATGATGATTTTGTTACAAAACTTACTAAGACATATAGATACACTGGTTAGTTGTACAACAGTATCCGTGGTTGTTGTTGTTGATGTAGAATACCTTCCTTGTTAAGAGGGAGTGTTGAAATAATGTAAATACGGATGATATTCTAAGTGTAATTTTTAGGATATTGTTATTATCCCTCCTTTCTTTATATTTTTCTCCTCCAATTATGGATGTCATTGATGAAATTGGTCATGTAAAGTATTAAGGTAAAACCTATGTTGTAATTTGGGTCTATGGTACCCAGAAAAGAATTATTAAAATGTATTTGTATTCCTCCAGGTCAAGTCGATCCTGTTGGGAAGGCGAAGTCAGACCTGTTGGGTTATTAGACTTCACAAATGATGTGTATAAATATAATAGGCACCCTCCTCATTTGAAAACACTTGCAGTTGAAGCAATATCACTATAGAGAGAAAGAGGAGTCCACCTGGAGGAGGAGAAGCAGTCTATCTTAGTCTTGTGGTCTTACACTATACTTTGGTTGGATTCTATATCGAGGAAGCTTTGCTAAGTTTTCTTCCCCATGAGGGTTTCCTAGGATAAATATTTGTGTCTTCTTTGTCTCATTGTACTTGTCATTCTTTCAGTGATCTTCTTCTTATTGTGCATAAAATTTTTAAAAATATAACAAAAAATGGAGAGAGATTCTCTTTATGTAGAGATCTATCTCAATCTATCCTACAATAAATATAATTAAGTGAATTATAGATCCACCTTCTCATCTAGAACAAATATTAAATTACATGCACAATAATTCTCTCCTAACTTGGGCCCTTCTCAACAAATAATTCACCATCCTCCCTCAATTGAAGCGATTTCTTCTCCATGAATGCTCTGATCATTAAGTAGGCATTCTACTAGAGAATTATTTCACTATCACACCCCAATATTTTAGTTCATGGACACTCATGGAATGGAAGTCTCTTTTGAGGCTACATATCTAATACAATGCACAGATGCAGGCTATGTTCTATTGTAGGTAGTTCTCAAACAAAAAAGTAAAAGGGCCTTGGAAACACTCTAGAACAACCATGCTTAACACAACATGATCATGTTGAATCTACCCAGAAAAAATAGTTCACAATCAGTATTAAACAAAAATTTAGAAAACAATTAAAGTCTGTAAATATACTATGTTCAGACCTACATGCATATGTCTTCTTCTAGATGTTATAAAACACACTTATTTCTATTGGTTAATATGTGGCATGAATATAGATCTCTTTTTAAATCAGTAATTCACGCAACATGAACATTTTTATAGTTTTCCTGCAAATCTTGTCTGGAAATGGCATGTATACGAACCCTAATAGTCTCTGGATCCGTTGACAACACTTGCTAGGAGGTGCATTAGCTAATCTCTTCCCCACAAAGAAATCAATGAAGCTGTCTAGCTTCGATAATCTCTATCTCTTCTCCTCCACCTTAATGACACATCTCAAATTATGGAAATCAGTCTTTTATTTGGATATGATATTATTTCACTATATCAAACTGTAAATCAATACCATGAAGGATTCTAGAACATTATGATGCCTCAGAATTTCAACATAAAAGACTTAACTGGTTTGATCTTCATAATTGTTGACTATAAGTATCATTTCTCATAATACAAGGTTGTAATATCCTTTTGTCTCAATGATAGTTGTTAAAAAATTATCACTTGTGTGACTATTTCCTTTTCCTCAATTACTTTTGTTTCCTTGTCACATAGAGCCTCATATTGAATTGTTTATCTAAAAAAAGTTGTATCTCTTCTTTGTTTGTCAACAGAACACTACCTCGAGGATTAAGAGAGGACCACATAACTTATTTCTACTAAGATTAATACTAACTTCTTCTAAATCTCTAATAGTATTCCACTCATCCCAAATTCCACATCTTCATCATTGTGCTATTGGTTATAAACTTTTGAAAACTAACATAAAGGACATGCATTCTAATCCCAAAATGGACATTCATTTTGTAGGGTAACATGATGCAAGTGTAGGTTCGAGGACTTGCTAGTGTGCATGCTATCTTGTTGAGGATATTTGGTGGAGTGATAAACTTTCATTGGAAATTATTCTAGTTAGTTGGTGTCTAGGGTTTTCTGATGGTTTCCCTAGATAGGGTTTGGATAACCTAATTTTTGATAGCTTGCATTGATTTGTTGATATGTACATGCACTTTATCTTATATATATATATATATATGAAGTGTTCTATCTATCTGATTTTGTGTACTTGCAGATTTGAATTTCAACTTATATTATTTTAATGATTGACTAGAGTTTAACTATGTTAATGGGTCCATAGGCCCTCATTCATGGATAAATGGATCCTCAGTTTGTTATGCCTATTACCCCTTGGAATTTAGGGGTGACTTGATGATCATTGCATATGTGATATTCCACCACATCCAACAGTTCCATAAATGAGAGCTATGGTAGGATAATGGATATTTTTTGGAGACACCTTCAACTTGCTCAGTCCACCATGATATGTGCCAGAGATAGATGGGGACATTCATTTGACACCAGTGCTATGACATATGCTCTCTACTTTAATTATGGTAAATGATTTCTTATGTGTGGACATCACCATAAGGGGTTTGTTACCAGTACCACCCATTTTGTGTGGGTTTCCACTCATGAGATAAGGTAGTTTGGGCTAAGCTATTCTTTCTCATCTTAAACGTGTTTTAACTATGTTTCCAATGGCCTGTGGTTGTTAAAGGGTTCCTTTTTTAGGCTAGTTTTCCCACTGTGCTTAGCATTCAAAGTTCAAACTATAGTTAACAAGGTCAAATTCCATAAAGAATAAAATGACATTTGTTACTATCTTTGTGTGGACAAATACTTAGTCTGTTACAATATCGGGGATTGAGATATAACCTATTTGATACAAATACTTTTTCAAGAAATTGCATTGAATCCTTAACAAGAAACCGCATTAAATGTATGTGCAGTGGAGTAGTAGGCCAAAATTACACAATTGAAGAGGTGCAAGTTTAGAAGGTTTGTTATTTCAATTGCGCCATTACCATTTTATGTTTCTCCCTTTTTATGAATTGCACTCTCTATTTATTCTAAAGATGGGTGAGTAGGGTCAAGATGGGAAATCGAACTTGGATGCAGTGATGTAATTTTTGAGTATTAGAATATATGAGTCCTTTGTCAAAATAGTGATCACTATAGGTAGTAACCAATTTTGTTTCATAGTGTTATAGCTGATTTTAACACACTCGGATGATCACATATTTATGGCCTTCCATGTCCCTCTGTAGACTCCTTGGACCCCCTTTACCCATATTATTCTTTGATGTTCCAAGAAAGTCCCCAAAAAACACATGTTTATTCCTATATGTGACTTTTAAAGCTATACTCACATGTATACACTGCTTTTGAGCCAAAACCTGCGTACATTGGGAAATGTGCATAAAGCCAAAAGTTTTTGGAATTTTTATCATAAAGTTCTGAATAGATTGACTCTTGGCCTTCCATATGCCTTGAGAACGCTCAAACTCAACCCTCCATTGCATATTTGGAGTGCTATATATTGAGCCTCTTGGATACATTGAAGGAGGAGAAAATTGAGAGCAAGGAAACTATAGTCCATTGTTGCCTCACTTGTTATGCTTGAGTCTGTATCCCTTTGTCCCTTTGGAGCACACATTGCTACTCTTCCCAAGCTTGCCTTTGATTTGTGATATTTCCATTTAGAGATGGAGGATTGAAGTGGTGGAGGCCTAGGTGGAGGATTCGGTTTCTCAGGTTCAAAGAAGTTCCGGCAGAGGTTGTCCCTATTGTATCTCTATTTTTATTAATACAAATATCAATTTCCTGTCCAATTCATGTGCATAAATATGAATATTGAATCCATGGATGTATTTATTTGCTTATACATGATTGATTATATATGCTAGAGTAGGGATAACACTTGAATATATAGCATGCTTATCTTTTTTGTTGTTGTTGAGAGCGAATTATGATTGCAAGCATGTTGGAAAAGCTCAACGAGGATCTACATAAACTATCCGGAATAAGGTATGATTCATATCCCTTAGTGTTAGATGTCTTTATTGCTCTTGCATATTGGAAAGGAATGATTTTCGGTGTCATTCAATCTGTTGTGTTACACCCCAATCCATAGGAAGTTTCTCTTCGTAACAAAATTGGCGACTCCATTGGGGAGGTTCCTTGTTTTTTCTTGGGGATTGGGTGCAGAATGTGATTGAATTGCTCTATATTCTCTGAGTTTCTATGTCGAGTCTAGAATCAGGTTTACCCTTTAGTGTCTGGTTGAAGTAATTTTGGTATTTCCTTATCATTTTAACCTCTTTTCATCATGTGCATGAGTTTTTGCTTCATAGTTGCGTATACACACAGTTTTATTCTGAAATCATGTGTATGTATGCAGGTTTTCTGTGAACAATTACATATGCCTCTATTTGAGATTTATTTGGATGATTGGAAGTTGCTGGGTGAGTTTTGAATGAAGTCGAGTCTTCCTGGATGTTGTAGGTGCCTGTATACTACCTCTGTTTCTAACCGGAGACCCTTTTTTTATTTACTTTTTGGTTAAATGTCGTTCTTGTCATCTTTCTCCCTTTTTGTTTTGGGATTAGTGCTGCATTAGGTCTCTTTTATCTTGGTTCCTTTCTTGGCTAGTTTCTATGAGTGGTTGCAGGGTCTGAGAGTTGTATAGTCTTTTGTTTCTTTTACATCTCATTTATTTCAAAAAATACAAAAATATGTTATTTTTTGCATATTTATGCATTGTTGCATTTTTTCACTTGCATGGTAATTTCATTAGGTTTGCCTACTAAATTTATAGTCAAGTTTTCATTTAGGATTGACTGCATTATAATTTGAAGGAAAAACATGCATCTCATGTAGTGGAATACCCCATTTTTTCATTTAGAAAAGATTGCACTTGGCATTGTTTGTTAGGTGTGCACATTTATTTCACTCCTGAGTCATAATACCATTGGTTGCATGGTCATTTCCCTTTGAGTAATCACAACCAATAAAATCAACGCTTAAATTAAAATGAATTACATGTTTTTCTTTTTTAGGGTACATCAACAAGATTAGGTTTTAGAGTCTTGGAATAGTTCACTGTGAGTTAATTCTCCAAGACTACTAAATGAAAAAAGTAGTTTTCTATCCAGGTGAGAGAGTGAAATCCTTGGTATAGTTAGTGTTTCTCAGGAGGCTCCTCTTACACAGGAGTTAAGCACGATGCAACATGCACAATTGTGGTTGGGATAGCCCTTGGCCACTTTCTGTGAGCGCTGGAGATATTTCTAGGATCGTATTCGTATCTAGGGGCTTTTGAGGTATTGGTTGGTGCTTTCAAGATTCGAGCTTTTCTAAACTACCCATATGGTCAATCCCACCTACGACTATCTTCCTGAGCATTGGTTATATTGAGGTGACCTTAGTTTCCTTACCTAGGTATCACAGGGGGTACTTGCAGAGGTTATTCTTTGAGTGTCTTGGCCAGGTAGGAGTCAAACAAAAAAATATATTTACACGTTGAAGCTGATGGCCACTATAATTGGTTACACATCTCTGCTTGTAGTGTATGGGAGTCTCACTACCTCTCCTAGGCAAGGCATACCTGCTGCATTTGGGAGATCACATATCCTCCCCTTGGTTTGCTTGTATTTTGGTTGTATATTTTCTTAGGAGTGTGCTCTTTGTACACTATATTTCTTTAGGGTACGTAATTAGGTTGAGTCTTTTTCTTTTGTTGAGTCATAGTGAATCCGGGTGTGACACCCCACCGTTCTCATCGTTTAGAAGGTATTCTTCCTTCTACATCTCATCCTCCTTTGGGAGAGAGAATCAGACAGTCTAGGAGGACCAATACTCACTTTGATTCACACATAGATCTCACCATGAGCCATTCATCTGAGATCCCAAAGAATCCCCCATATCCACCCCCTGGGGGGGAGGCTATACCTGACAGTTTATATGGGACTCCGGAAGAACCTGATCACTTTGAAGTTGGGGCATCACATAATATATTGTCATAGTTTATAGACTATATAAACTCAAACCGCCGATATTTTTCACATATTCCAAGCAGTGAGACTCATCTGACACCCTCTAGCACTGGCCCATTCAGATATGGCATGCCAGACATTCCTGAGACTGGTTCGACACCCAATGTCATATCTAGTGTTAATCCTAGTGCTATGTCTGGGGGTACTTCCATTCCTTTCCAAGCGGATAGGTTTGGTAGTGTTCATATTGCACCTTCTACTCCTGCAGTGGGAGGATCCTCACACACCCAACCTAGGCCTAGTGCTAGTATTCTAGTTCATGGAAGTAGCCATCGACATGTGAATATTAGGAGCACAAGTTATATCCCATCCCATATCCCATCGTCTTCGGTACCATTTCCTTGAAATGCATTCTTAACGACACATCCTCCCCCTAACTCACATGGTCCTTTGGGTCGGAGTTCTACCATCAGCCATGTTGTTCCCGCGTCTTCTCACATAGTAGTGTCATAAGGCTATGTGCCTCCTTGTGTGTCATAAGGGTATTTACCACCTTATATACCACCTTATACACCACTCTATGGGTCCAGGACTCAACCTGCTTATCAGTATTATAACTATGGCTTTGTAGCACCCCAGTCTCAAGGTACCTTGAATTACAATGTCATACACCCTTTTATAGGTCAAACCGGAGGAGGTTACTATCCCATTGGACAAGGCCATGGATTTTACAAAAATTAGACCTATGTGAATGAGTCTTATCAGGGAGCATGGAACCAAATGCCACATCCTAGGATCCATTTCCTAGAAATGTTAAATTTTCCTAACTTATCAAGATTGACTAATGATTCAGTGTCTCGTGATCCGACATGGCCAGTTGTCCCTCCTAATATTCCTTCAAACATTCAAAAATTTGAAGGTAATACTGGTGAGGACCCTGGTGATCACGTCATGAATTTCCACCTATGTTTCTCTTCGAATTCATTAAATCATGATTCGGTTCGTTTAAGACTATTTCAACGCACCCTCACGAGCCCTATGGCGAAGTGGTATATAGAGTTTCCCAAGGGAACATTTCAGACCTTTAATGAGTTAGCCATGACCTTCCTCAATCAATTTCAGCTATCCATGCGTTATGATGCTGATACTGAAATTTTGTCAACATGTTGGTGCGATAAAGCCACCCATATCTCTGATCATATTCAAGAGTGGCATAGATGAAAGCGATTTATTAAGGCTCACATTCCATTGGAGTTTATTTTGGAGTGGTTCCTCAAATTGTTATTGCCCTATATAGAGAAGGATGTTTCCACATCCAGAGCGATGAATGAGGAACAAGATATCTTTCGATCTCAACAACTAGATTTGATTTATGCTCAATATAGGCTCTTATATGAGATAATTTTGAATGCACCACGATCCAATTTCGATCCTAAGTTCAAACCTAGGACACATACTAATGGCATTGTTGGATCTGCAAGTGCTAAAGTTGCAGACTTGGTTACAAACAAAATGAATAAGTTATTTATTAACCATCCTGCATCAGGAAAAGCTCTGGCTTCATCTCATCCTACTCAAATGGAGGATGTAATTTATATGCAATCGTCGAACCAAAAGGGTAACCAGCAACCCGGAAGGAACAAGAAGAAAGGTAGAAATAACCAAGAGGGTGGGAATCATGAACAAAAATGCTAATGATGACATGAATGATAGTAATGCTGGGGGGGACAAGAAGGTTAAATGTAAGGTCAAGTTCCCTTGCAAGCTTTGCAGGGCAGATCAGCTCACTCACTTGTGCCCTCATATGGAGGATGCCTTGAAGTTCATCACACAGAGCCTAGCTATGTTGACGGATCCTTTACCACAAAACCAAAATATGAATTCAAGGACCATGGGACCTGGAAGTTCTTCTAGTGGGGTTCAAAAACCACTGAACACCATAAGTGGCCATGGTCGCATCAACATGATGTATGCCAAAAATATTGTGACATGAGTTAAGAATTATGGTACGTCACAACCTGACCTAGGAAAAGAACCTGCTCCACCTGAGAGCCCTTTGCATAATGAAAAACCTAGTGACAAGAATGAAGCTCCATATCACATTCCTAAGGGAGTCTTAAAGCATTCGGTGCACAATCCTAATGCGCAAGCCACCCAAAACTATTCCATTGTCGAGGATTTGGGCCAAACTCCTTGTGCGATGTCTTCTTTAGAAGTTCTTCAAGATTTCCCTTTGCAAAGGAAATCCTTATTGTATGCTCTTGGGGTTGTTGATGGGAATCCTTACACAATGATTAAATTTGAAACTCATGGAGTCCAGACTCGCTTTCCTTACTATGGTTCTCTTTTAGTAAATGTAGAGTGTATGAACAACACCTTCAAGTGCACGATGATTGATGAAGGTGTTGCAGCTTCCATGATGTCTTTGTCATTTTTTTTAAGGGCTAGGATTCTCCTACATTGTCAAAATATAGAACCATGTTGACTGTGTTTGATGGAATATCTTTTCGGATGCATGGTATACCTCCTTCCCTTGAGGTCCAATTGGGAGGGAAGATCGTAGTGATCGAGGTTGAGGTGATTGATGAGCCCCTCGACTATAATATTTTACTGGGACATAACTGGATTTATAATATGCAGGCGTCTACATCATCTCTCTTCTGGGTTGTTTGTTTTCCTTTGGATGGGAAGATTGTGATGATCGATCAGAGATCTTTTCATAAATCCAGTACAAAAGAATCGTTGGGAGCTACAATCCCGGTCATTGATCATTCTCAGCCGGCAACTGATAATTTGGGGGTGGGCATGTATCCTTCGTTGATGGGAACTTTTAATTGTGCCACACCTGTTCCTATAATAGGGTATAATCTTGGTGGAGCTTCATTGTCATTGAGTTTGTTTCCTTTCCTAAATTCACATTTGGAGGATCCTTGGACTCTCCCTTCTCCAAGTACATCGGTGAAGACTCTAGATCCGCTGATATAGACATGTTGTTATCTACAACATTGGTGGCTTATCAAGTTAATATTGGTCCTGTTGTAGATCCTAGTCCTTCCTCTTTGTGGACAAGGGAGGAGGACCCTTATGCACTGCCTTCTTGGGTGGTTGCGTCATCCCACTCGCATGATTGCTTCGATGACATTTTTCTGACGGATGAAGCTATTCTTGATGCTATGTCTGGTTTAGAACAACCTTGGGGAGAGTTGCATCATATATCTTATTTTATTCCTAAGCTTGATCATATGGAGTATTATGACTATAGGGCGATTCTGAGAGAGAAAGTTGGTAGGCGGGTGGTCCCATTTGGCTCTCCTAGTAAGTATGCTGAAGGAAACATGGCGAACTTGTCACCTAATATGCCTATTGATATTTCTCAAACTCCTAGAAAGATTGAGAATGTGTACATTGGGGAGGATTGTTCCCTTGATGAGGTTGAAGCATACACCAAGCTCTTTAAACAATTCTGATATGTTTTCACTTGGTCGTATGAGGAGATGTTGGGAATTAACCCTCACATTATTGAACATGAAATTAAAACCTACCTAGATGCTAAACCTGTTCGACAATGTTTGCATGCGATGAATCCTAGGAAAGCACATGCTATCAAGGATGAGATATAGAAGTTGCTTAAGGATAGATTTATTTATCCCGTTCCCTTAACTAAATGGGTGTCAAATCCCGTTCTGGTTGACAAGAAGTAGGGAATGATCCGTGTATGCACTGATTTCTGAGACGTGAACCGAGATTGTCCCAAGGATAAATTCCCCACACCATTTATTGATCAGATTTTGGATGAGTGTGCATGGAGAAAGGTTTTCTCATTTATGGATGGCTTTTTGGGATATAATCAGATCCAGATTAAACCCAAGGATCAACATAAAACTGCTTTCATTTGTCCTTGGGGTATGTTTGCATATCAGAAGATTCCCTTCGGCCTTAAAAATTCTAGAGCTACTTTTCAACATGCTATGACCTTTGTGTTTCATGACCTTAAAATCATAATTGAACTTTACCTTGATGACTTAGCTTCTCACTCTCGTTCGAGGGTGCGTCATCTTGATCATCTTCGTTTGGTTTTCGAAAGATGTCGTTGTTATCAAATTCAGTTAAATCCTCAAAAGTACGTATTTTGTGTGATGGTCGATCGCTTACTAGGGTTTGTAGTTTCCCAGGAGGGAATTAGAGTTGAACCTTTGAAGGTTTAGGAAATACTTCGATTGTCTCCCCTACGTAATATTAGACATATTCAAAGTTTGCAAGGGATGGTGAAATTCTTGCGAAGATTCATGGTCAATTTTTCCAATTTGACTAAGGGTTTCATGCGCTTATTGAAGAAATGCATACCCTTTACCTGGGATGAGTGATCCCAAGAGTCTTTTGATGTTTTAGAAATCCTTGGCATCGATCCCCATGCTTAGTCCATCCAACTATAGCCGTGCAATTTTGGTATATGTGTTTGTGTCTCAAGAGACGATTGGTATGGTATTGGTTCAATAGGATGAGGAGCTTCAGGAGCATGTCATCTATTATCTTAGCTGAAACCTTATTGATGTGGAGCTTCATTATACTCATGTCGAGAAGATAGCCCTAGCTATCGTCCATGCGGTCCCATGTTTGAGGCATTACATCCTTCTTCGCCAAACTTTGGTTGTAGTTCATATTAATCCATTTCAATTCATCCTCACCAGAAGGATGATAGTGGGGAAGTACAATAAATGGATTGTGATATTGTAAGAATTTTATCTCGAGTTTGTTTTGGCAAAGTCAAAGAAGTCATTGATTTTTGTTGAGCTCATATTTGATTTTCCTAGTTTCGATGAAGGAGAGGTTCATGAAGACTCTTTCGTTGATGAGCACATTTTTCTCATTTCAACTATGGACCCATGGTATGGGGACATTATTGTTTATTTGCAAACTTTGAAGGTTCCTTCTCACCTATCATGAGATGAGCGTCAACGGTTATGTCATGTATCAAAGAATTACCTCATGACACTTTGTATCGTCTTGGGGCTGATTCCATTTTACATCGGTGCTTAACCCATGAAGAGGATGATTCTGTTATGAATGATTGGCATGGAGGGGCGTGTGGTGGTCATTTATTTGGGCTTTATACAACTCAAAATATTTTGAGAGAAGGTTATTTTTTGTTGTCCATCTTCAATTATTGTGTTAATGCGGTCAAATGGTGCCACCCTTGCTAGGTGTTTGCATGAAACATCTGCTCGCATCTATCCCCTTTACATCCGGTTATCACCGCCAATCCCTTCACTAAGTGGGGGGTTGATTTTATGGATTGCAACCTAGATTCCACTCAGGGGCACCATCACATTATAGTGGTTGTTGATTATTTCACGAAATGGGTAGAGGCTATGCCCACAATGAAATCCGATGGTGAGACAACCACGCATTTCGTATTCAAGCAGATTATCACCCAGTTTGGTATCCTGAAGGAGCTTGTCACTAACCATGGAAGCCACTTTCAAAATAAGATGATGGGTGAGTTTTCTTTAAATATAGGGTATAAGCAGGAGCATTCCTCTTCTTACTATCCTCAAGCGAATGGGCAGGTTGAAGCAATGAATAAGTCACTTAAGTCTATTCTCCAACGAACCATCACACAAAGCAAGGCCAATTGGCATATCATGTTATATCCTACTTTGTGGGCTTATTGAACCGCAGTTAATACTGCCACTGGGTTTTCCCCATATCAGTTGGTGCATGGGGTGGAGTCCATTTTACCGGTTGAATGTGAAATCCCTTCTTTAAAGCTATCCATGGAACTTTTACCATATACTTCTGTATTAGATGAATTTCTGGTCCACTTAGAGAAACTTGATGAGTAGCATCAGGATGCTTTAGTGGCTCTTGAGGTTAAGAAGCATTGTGTTAAATCCCAGTACGATAAGTATGTCCGTCCTAGGAAGTTTAGTGAAGGTAACTTGGTCCTTTTGTGGGACCAAGCTAGTGAACCGTTAGGGGCAGGAAAGTTTAAACCTATGTGGCATGGGCCTTATGTGGTTAAAAATAATTAGAGAAAGGTGTTTATGAGCTGGTGGATTATGAAGGGACAACCTTGGCGAAGCCTAAAAATGGACTCTACCTCAAAAAATACTACGCATAATTCTCAACCTGGGCTGACACTTTGTATATTATTGTACAGTTGCATAGTTTAGTTTTGGTTCCCTTATGGTGATCGAGTTGGTTGACTTGCTTCTATTTGTTGTGGAATATGTCGACAGAGTCTTCGATATATGTAGGATTTGCTAACAGTGCTAGTCACCATAATCAAAACATAGTTTTGACTACTTTAGTAATTTATACTCCTATGGGTCAATTTTTTTCTTCAAGAGGTGTATGTTTATGGCTTTCATCGAACAATATTGTTGAGTATAGTGCCGTGATTGAGTTATTGCGCAATGTAATTTCGCATGGTATTCGGTCTCTTGAGGTACATTTTGATTTGCAGTTAGTGGTCTTACAGTTAAATGGTGTGTATCATATTAGATATCCAACTTTATTACCAATATTCTTGAGATTAAGGTTGTTAGAACAGCATTTTGAGAACATTACATACATTCACATTCCAAGAAATTTTAATCAAGTTTCCGATTCATATGCAAATTACGTACTAGATTGGTGTTTGATACACAGACATCAAAGCATTCACAATACATTTACACATGTAAATATAAATAATCGATCATCATAAGTCTTTTTCATTAAATAGATTCCAAAATGTGGTGTCATAATACAAAAATGGGGCTTCTGAGCCACCAAAATATACTACACAGTCAATATAACAAAAAGTACATCTAGGATTCTAAGCCTGTGGAGGGTGCTGATCATGATAACACATGACAGCTCTAGCTAGCCATCAGAATAAGTGAACCCATACATGTGGTACTCCCACCACCTGTCGCTGCATGGCCTCAGGAAATTCCTCGACTTGCACCATGGGTACTCTGTTTGTCAGCGGAATGAAGTTCATATGGATGTTTTGGAGCATACGCTCCACATCCACACCTATGATGTCGTCACCCCTCTCTCTCCAACGATGATTAGGAAAACTGCCTAGCTGTCGAGGACTAATATTTGCATATATATGAAAAAGTATTATATATGTCATCACACAGAAACATGTATTTTTTATTCCATTATATCAAAAAACACACAAAAAAAATTAATAATTCAAAAAAAAGATTGAGTTGAGATTGTTACCTATGTCTCCATATGCATATCCTGGTGGAATGGGCATATCAAGGTCTCCACGGAAGTATATCCCCTCATAGGGGTAGTCACTTATGGCAATGATTTTCCTGCGCCACCAGAGGAAGAAGTCTGTTGGGTAGGGGTTGGCCACTCGTCCCCCTCCTAGTCTCCACATGGCATTTTCCCAGCGCAGATGAGCTAGATCTCAAGCACTGTGAGGAGTGATCTCCACTCTTAGGCTTATCCCCGGTACATGCTCAAAGAAAAAGGTACTCAAGATGCTTGTGAAGCTGAACTTTCTTACCCTTCCCATCTTGTAGTCTGTCAGTTGTTACTTCATGTTGCCTAGCAGTGAGGTACTCCAATCATATATGGTGGGCCTCATGGATTCCACTACATAGTACATCAATGGTCTAGCTTCCTAGTAGAGGGATTCCAGTTTTTAAATCCTACCAAGTACTAATACTATGGCCTTCAGCCCTAGGTTCTGGATCGAGTTCATCGGGATATGACTCCCAACCTTTCCCGTATCAAGGAGGAAGTACATTGTAGTGTATTTCTCTATCATGAGGCCACATTCTAACCCACAAGATTATAGGCTTACCACCTCCCCTCTGTGGGAGAGTACTGTAATGAAGTATATATCCTCGACCTCTAGGCTGAGGGGCATCCCATCCAATTGGAATGTCTCTGTGTTAGGATCCCAATAGTATACCAGCATTTGGAGTAGTCTTGGTTTTTCTCTCAAGCTACCAAGATGCCAGAATTTGTACAAACCACAAGCCCTCAAATCTTGTTGGGCCAGTAAATCGCCTTGCACAGCCATGTCAACGTCTTCATGCTCACATTCACGTCACTCAATAACCAACCTGCATAAGAAATTTAGAATTGCATTAGTCTTTGCCTTTAAAAATGTTAAACATGACCCTATACGTGACTATTTCGAAAATAACTGCATACATACACAGGAATCGAATGATTTTTCATGTATGTCGAGCCATATACGTGAAAATCAGTTGATTTTTTGCATGGGCTGAAACCGCTGATTTTTTTGAGATGGCATAAAATAAAAAATTGACCATGAAAAATCAAAATAAAAGTACTTAAATGAATGAGTAGGGCATGAGTATTTACCTAATCCAAGCGGTTTGTGATTTCGTGGATCGTGGCTACCGAAATTAGCTTCTCAAGTTTTTTGTTCAAAAACACTATGTGGGGTGAAATTCCAAATGGTATGAAAAAATATTTTTTCACTATTTTATAGAATGTTTTTTGAAATTTTTACCCACTTTTATATAGTTTGGACCGTTATTGACATTTTTGGACCATTTGGCCTAATGTTTGATGTAGGGACCCGATTTGAGCAAATTTTGACCGAGACTTTGACCCGTTTGTGCCTATCACAGGTATAATGTTGAACTGGCATATAGGTTAGTATTTCACATCTGCTTGCATTTATGCATTGCCTTATGACCATTTGATCTTGACCATACGTGTGAACCCACTTCGTGATGTCACAGAGCCTTCATACTGCTACTAGAAGTGACATTATGTAAGTGGTAGAGCTTTCCTATACATGGGCGCTCTAGTTAGATCATGTTTACATTTGGTGCCCATGATGAGATTTCTCCTTTAGGTTTGGGGATTCCCTTATAGTCTCGTCATGTCCTTGAGAAAGAGCTTCATAGTCCTCTTGAACTGTATGCTGGCCTTTCCCCACACAGACTCCCCTTTATATCAAGTTGTGACTGCATTTCATGAGTTTTGCTTTCCTTTGAGCTTTACGCCAGCTCCTTGCTTCCGAGTTAAAATGCATGTAGCCCAAGCTTGTCTCATCCTAGTCAAGTAGATCCTTTTACATATCTTTTGTAGCTTGATCACCCTTTACCAGGAGGATACCTTCCCCTGAGTATCCTTATCCTGCACATGCTTCCTTGCATTGAGCATAGGTATGTTCCACTGCTTGGAACTAGTTTTCTTTCTCACGAAACTCGTCTCCTCCTAGTTGTACACTATAAAGCACTTTTATTATTTTTCAACCTTTTCAACATCTAAAAAAGTCCAAAGAAATTAAAAAACATAAAAATCTGGACGAGAAATGATATTATCTTTGGCAGTTGTTGAGTCGTTTCGCCTTCGAACAGATCATTGTATATCACATTCATTGGTTGGGTTGTTAGTTTGACTTTAGGAGATGTACTCATTACTTTGAGTTGTTCTCCACCGACTGGTTATGCTGCTAGTCCCTATGGAGCCTCTGTTGATGCCTCTTGTGTCACAGAGATGTCCTAGTTTTCATATTGAGTCTATGCTTCCTACCTTCAGTCACCATTCACCTTATGCTCTTGTTCGAAGGAAGTTGAAGCCCAAGTCGACCATTATTCAGTTACCTTGAGCTTGTCATGTCGTCCATTCCCGGTAATATTATTGGTTCGTGCACATATTTTTCGTTTGATTTCTTCCACATTATCCAGCGTTGCTGAGTACCTGCATTGGTTTATGGGGGATGCCTTAATTCCCTCCTTCCAACGGATTCCATTCCATTGAATTCAGATCATTTATTCTAGAATAGGAATCTAGAGTCCATTTGAGTGCCTTGAGACTTAGAGTCATCAGTGGTAGGTTCTCTCGCCATCAACAGTTCAGGAATACATCAATGTACCTTGATCGATGGATTCTTTCAAGTGTTCGACTTCAACACATCTACTCACACTTGTTAGATTGCACTTTGTACCTTGATTCCCATTATCATTATCGATGGGATATCTCGTGTCTATTAACGGTATACATTAATGACTGGTAATCCAAATATGGACTACTATGTTTGACCTCAACACATTTATTATCATAGTAGGACATGTAGTCATAGTGGTTTGCGTAGAAGACCTTCGATATTGGTGGCATTCCACATATGCTACCTCCTTTATTGTTCCAGTATTCATGAGATGTCAGCTCTCATGATCAGATTCTAGAGTATATCAGATATCTTCATTGATTATGGAGATCTTGATCTATTGTATATTGTACATGGCGATGACCACACATGACATTTGTATATCATGCCTATTCATGCCCATTGTACTCTTATGTATCTGAGACTGCTATATGTATATTTGCAATCATATGTAGAGATTGATCATTGTATTGTACTGATGAGTGGTTGGTTCTTCCACCTAGGTCTTCATTACTCCACTTCTGGGATGGATATAATGTATTTCAGCCATCATGTTACCCCTCTGACCTCACACATTAGGGGGCATCTGTTATAGCTGATTTTACCACACCTGGTTGATCACATATTTATGGCCTTCCATGTCCCTCTGTAGAATCCCCAGACCCCCTTTTCCCATATTATTCTTTGATGTTCCAAGAAATTCCCAAAAAAAACACATGTTTATGCCTATCCGCTACTTTTAAATCTATACTTGCGTGTATACGCTACTTTTGAGCCAAAACCTGTGTACATCTGGAAATCTGTATAAAGCCAAAAGTTTTTGGAATTTTCCTCATAGAGTCCCAAATAACTTGACTCTTTTCCTTCCATATTCCTTGAGAATGCTCACATTCGACCCTCCATTTCCTATTTGGAGTGCTATATATTGAGCCTCTTGGATACATTGAAGGAGGAGAAAATTGAGAGCAAGGAAACTATAGTCCATTGTTGCCTCACTTTTTATGCTTGGGTCTGCATCCCTTTGTCCCTTTGGAGCACACAGGGTTGCCCTTCCAAAGCTTTCCTTTGATTTGTGAGCTTTCCATTGAGAGATGGAGGATTTAAGTGGTGGACTCGGTTTATCAGGTTCGAAGAAGTGCCGGCAGAGGTTGTCACTATTGTATCTCTGTTTTTATTAATAGAAATATCCATTTCCTGTCCAATACATGTGCATAATAATGAATATTGAATCCATGGATGTATTTATTTGCTTATACATAATTGATTATATATTCTAGAGTAGGTCTAACACTTGAATATATAGCATGCTTTTCTTGTTTGTTGTTGTTGAGAGCGAATTGTGATTGCAAGTGTGTTGGAAAATCTCAACAGGGATCTACATCAACAGTCTGTAACAAGGTACGATTCATATCCCTTAGTGTTAGATGCATTTATTTCTCTTGCATATCAGAAAGGATTGATTTCTGGTGTCATTTAGTCTACTGTGGTACACCCCAAGCCATAGGAAGTTTCTCTCCGTAACACATAGTCAAATTTTTGTTGGTCTTGTGATTAAAGTTATCCATATTATTTTCTCCAACCTATTATGATTCCATCATTTTATATTACAAAATATTGTCTAAGCCTTGATGTCATCATATCTAAAAACTAATTTTTTTGTATCTCCTGTATTTTATTGCTTCTATTAAGTGGTTTTTTCCACATTCTCAAGAAGAGTTTTGTTTACGAGGTCAAGATTGAAATGAAAACATGTATTAGAGAAGCACCTTTTAAATCCTTTGGCACTACTTCGATTTGGTTATAATAGAATATGACTTCAGTCATGACTATGGCAGGATATATAGAATATATATTAAATATATGGTTATTAAGAATACTATAATATATAGTTGTTAAGAATATAAATTAAAAGCGTATAGTAGTAGAGTGTCCAGTCTGTAGGTATAGGCATGCTGACATAAATGGAAACTCAAAACAATTTTTTGAATCCCTTAAGACATATTATATCTATTTGTTGACCAGTTTGATCATAGTTTTTATATATCAATGGAAATGCTATATATTCTTGTTAAAAACAATTTATAATCACTGCAAACATAGGAGACATATTGATTTTTATGTTAGTAGTATATAAGATGAGATTTTATTAGGATTGGAATTTCAAATTAATTGTACCCATTAAAATTGA
Organism: Pseudotsuga menziesii; assembly: GCA_001517045.1. NCBI lineage: Eukaryota > Viridiplantae > Streptophyta > Pinopsida > Pinales > Pinaceae > Pseudotsuga > Pseudotsuga menziesii. The sequence goes on from LPNX010281046.1 coordinate 555,115, forward strand.
AAAAATGAAATACCTAAATAGTCATATTTAAAAATTTCCTTATATTTTATGACGGATCGGATTACAATTAAACTTTAAAATCCAATGTAATGTAACTTCTAGAAATTATCAGTACACCACAATGTTAAAATACTTCCTAATGAACATTTTAAATCCCAAAATTTAAACCTAGATCCTACCATAATCAAGTCCACGCCAAACTCAATTTTGTAAAACACCAATATAAAAGAAGATCAATATTGTTATAGGCAATTCATACTTCTTAAATTGGTTAATTTGTTATATCTTTAAAAAAAGTCATTTAGTTGTATTTTTTCACTTTCTTTTGTACATAATAGTGCACACATACATAATAACCGCAATCATATTATACTTTATTTTATGCTAGTATGAGTTAATATTAGATATATAATAGAAATATGCATTGTGGTATGAAATTAATACTAATATCTAATATTGATTTTTTTTTCCAGGTCACAATAATTGATGACCCCGTACCTAATGATCCAAATCATGTTGAGCATGATATATAGGAGAATAAGAAGATGATGATGATCACGAGGTTGATCAAGATGGTGAGTTTGATGATCATGACCATGATCTTGATGATGATGCCATTGGTTCTAGTTAGCTACTAATGCTATGCATGAGCATACTACATTTTGGATTATATTTACATGTACTATTGTTAATATATAACTATGATATCTTTATATGTAAATCATATAACTTATTTCTTGTTAGTTTGGTATTTACATCATATATATATTTGAATTCTTTTTACTTTACTATAATGATATCCATACAAAATTTTGATATGTTGATCATATATTTGAATTTTAGTTGATTTGATTAAAGATGATGATGATATTATCAATATTGTCTTTTATTTTATATATATTAGAAATTGTCAATGTTCTTTTGATGGATAATTTCTATGTATGATGATACTACTTTTAAATGGATGTTATGAATTTCCCTTAAGATTTTTCACAAATGTTATGCTATAATTTGAATTCTTAATGATATTTGAGAACTTTTATATATTTCAATATTTAAATGAAATTAATAAAATGGATGCAAAATCAACAAAAAAATGATATATTTTATGTAAACTTTCCTTTAAAATTCAAACTAGGGCTAAACAGTATATTTAATTGTTACTGAAAACCACACATTAATTTTTTTACTTGTATTGATGTGGAAAGTAAATATTGAGAAACATCTACAACATCACATAAATATAGACATAGTGTTTTGGGCATGGAAACACCTGGATAAAACCCAAGATGGGAAACTGGTGCATCTATCAGATATGAAATTTTATTAAGAAGATATGGAACAATTACAATCCAATAGATAATACACCCAACCTGGAAAATATAATCCTCTACAAAATCATCGGGAAAACCCCAACAACAAGGTATGACCCCTATGGCAGCAATACAACCCTCCTGCATTAGCTGTACGAAATCCATACGACAACTGTATGATAGATATACACCCCTCCGTTGTTGTGTATGATCCTCCTTCTATGTGATATTTTCAGTCTGATGCTCTGCTTGGTGACTCTGTGAATCTCCCGGATGAGTGTTTCTCTGCATTTTCAACAAACTTCTCCTTCTGACTTCTCTCTTTTTCTATATCTCTCATGTGTATGTTTCTTCTCCACCAAATCTCCTTTTAAGTCCAATGGCTAAGCGAAAACCTTAACCCTCACTATGGATCAATGGATGTGATCCTCCGGTGAGATAAATGTCTAATATTTGATTAGCCATCACTTTCACTTTTCACTTTATAAAAGTGATTCCATGTAGAATAATTAATGTATTTTCCTAAGTCTAAACTTAGTAAATTCACATTGAATACATTTGACTTCCTGTTTAATGTCTTCTTAGCATGCAAGGACACATCCAATGCTAGAATACCTTCCTTGTTGCAAATTTCTAACACTCCCTCTCAACTAGGAAGGGATTTGGTAGTAACCCCAACTTGTCTTTGAACTTCACAAAACTATCTGCAAAGTGCCTTGGTGAAAATGTATTCCACCTGCTCATGTGTTTGAATATACTCCAACCGAATGGTTCCTCTCTATACACATTCTCTTAGGAAGTGGTACCAAATGTCTATGTGTTTTCTCCGATCACGGAACACTAGATTTTTAGATAGCCTGGTGCCACTCAAATTATCATAGTGAACCATTGTAGCCTCTAGCTCACACTCGAACAACCCTGGAAGCAACTTCCACATCCACATTTCCTCACAAGCAGCCAAACTAGTTGCCATGTACTCATCCTCTTCCGAGCTCAATACAAATAACTTATTCTTCCTATTGAACCAAGATACAACCCTTGAACCAATGCTGAAGTAACAACCTAAAGTGCTCTTCTGATCATCTACACATCCTACCTAGTCAACATCTATGAATTTGGTTAACTGTACACTCCCCCTACGCTCATAAACCAACCCATACTCCACTGCACCTCTGATGTAGAGAAGTATGTGCTTTGCAGTCGTCCAATGCACTCTCTGAATGAAAAGCTAATGTCTGGCCATGTGTTGACCAAATACATGATAAATTCGATAAGCCGGTGATACAATGTAGGATCAAATCTGTCTGACCCCGATGCATCAATCTTCCTCTAGTTGGAAACTAGAGGTGTGTACATGGGCTTGCAATCCACCATCATGATTCTCTATAAGATCTCCACTACATACTTTCCCTGTCTAACGAAGAATCACCCATCTCTCTACCAAACCTCCAAGCCTAGGAAGTAATGCATCAACCCAAGGCATTTCATTTCAAACTCAACTACAAGGTTGGAGTTGCAATCGTCAATCAACTTCTCATCTCCTGTAAGAAAGAGATCATCTACATAAAGTGACAATATGAGAGGCACCTCACTTGAAAATAAGTACAGGTTATGGTCCGAATCACTCCGTTGGAATCCCATATCTCATGGATAGTTGTCTATCCTTGAGTACCATGTTTGAGGTGCTTGCTTGAGCCCATAAAGATATCTCTGCAACCCGCATACATGCATTTCCATGTTCTCCACATCAAACCCCTCTTGTTACTCAATGAATACCTCGTTCTTTATAACTCTGTTGAGGAAGGAAATATTGATGTCCACATTAGAGGAAATTTGAGGTCTAAAATGGGCCTCCTAAGGAAAATAATAAAATAATAGTTATTAATTTTGGAGGAAGAATGAAAAAAACTATTTTTGTGTTCATTTTTTTGACATATCTCCCTGTATTTTTACTCAAATTATGAGCGGGAGAGCTCGTTGGATGCGGAATTTACTTCTGCATCCAACAAGTGCCTGGACTACATACTTTTGATGGACCCCGCTACCCCAAAAACAAGAAATACCTAAAAAAATGTGATGATGACATCATCATCACGTTTTTTCAGGTATTTCATGTTTTTGGGGTAGAGGGGTCCATCAAAAGTATGCAGTGTGGGTACTTGTTGGATGCAGAATTAAATTCCACATCTAATGATCTCTCCCACTTGAAAGTTGAGTAAAAACAAAGGGAGAAATGTCGAAAATACGAACAAAAAATGTAGTTTTCTTTTATGACAAATATGTCAACTCAACCATTATAGTTGACTCATTTTATTGAAATTCTATTGGTTCTTGAATTCCAACTCACAAAATTTATTGTTGGCGTGTTTTCTCATAAGGCCCATTTTAAACCCCAAATTTTCTCTAATGTCTGATGGACATGCCAATCCATATCTGTTGCTAATGAGATAATGGTCCAAATAGAAGAATACCTGGAAACATGGGAGAAGGTTTCCTCATAGTCAATACCCTCCTTCTATGAAAACCCCTTTTCCATGAAGTGCTTCTTGTACTTCTCCATGCTTCCATTTGCTCCATGCTTCACCTTGTAGATCCATATGGATCCCACCACCTTTTTACCTTTTGGCCTCAACACAACCTCCCATACCTGATTTTTCATGATTGAGTCATACTTCTCAACCATGGACTCTTGCCACACGTCATGTTGTGCAGCCCCCTCAAAACTAGAAGGTTCAGAGTTAATAAAATGCATCATCAATGCCATATAGCTAAGTCTCTCTAGTGGTTTTCTCTGCCTCATGGAGCTCTATGGAGGATTCACTTTCCTGGAATATTGAACTATGGACCTAAACCACTTAGGCCTTGGCCTAATGTATACTTGTTGCATCTCATCCTCCAAGTCAATGATTGAATGATCATGTCCACCTGAATCCCTCTTACTACCTGAACCTATGCTCTATGGTTGTACCTGTGGCTCCTCCAACTTGACCCCTGAGTCTTGTGCTGGTAAGTCCATAGATCTCTGCAAGGCTCTGTCCTCATCAAACTAGAAATCCCTTCTCATAATGATTCTCTTTCGATCTGGAATATATACTCTGTACACCTTCGAAGTCTCATTGTAACCAACAAGTAACCCCTTCTCTCCAGAAGGTTCCAACTTCTTCCTAGTGTCAACTTGAATATGACAATAGCAGACACTCCCAAATATGCACAAGTGGCTCACATATGGTCTAGTTCCTGTGAAGACCTCCTCAGGTGTCTTCCTCCCCAAATCTGTGTGAGGAAACGTGTTCAGAATGTATACTGTGGTCCTGTATACCTCAGCCCAAAGGAATAGTGGTAATCCCTGATCAAATAGCATGGCCTTGGATGCTCCTACCATTGTCTTGTTCTTTCTCTCTGGCACTCCATTCTACTGCAGGGTATGAGCCAATGTGTGCTCCTTATTGATCCCCTCTGATGAGTAATACTCCAAGAACTCATTGGAAATGTACTCACCCTTATTTCCCATCCTCAATACTTGAATATTCCTTCCTGCCTAGTTTTCTATGAGAGTCTTGAACTCCTGAAACCGATTAAAAACCTCTGACTTGGCCTCTTCATGAGTTAAACAATGTCGTAATACAGTATCAATGCCATGGTGATATAAGGTATCATTAATTATAAGGTATTGTTTAGCGTGATGGCGAATGCGACGACATTCATCACGGGTTGCATTGGGCTGAAACCGTTGTGTCTGGAGATAGAGGATTAAATCTCCATACCAGGGTTCAGACATACTAATGAGGAACAAGGATTCATTTGGAAATGAATGGATGGGATTTTTTCCCTCGGTAATACGGGGAAGGTCACACATAATCTCAGCGAAGATAAGGGACTTATTAGAATTGGATTTCACAAATTCCAACTCAAATTATTGGATAATGACAATCCAGCGAGAGTATTTTCCCCTAAGCACTTCATGATTCAAGATGTAATATATGGGGTTAGAATATGCATATACTGTGGTCGTTTGGAGAAATATGCAGTGATAGAACTTCTAGATCACGATGACCGTGGCTAGAGCTAATTTCTCCACATGCGAGTACCGAGTTTCAGAATCCAAAAGACTCTTACTCAGATAGTAGATCACATGTTCATGATCATGTTCGTCTGTTTGAACCAAAACCATACCAATGGTAGATAGGGATGCAACGACGTACAAAAAATAATCCTTAGTATAATTGGGTGGTTGCAAAACAGGTGCATGTGTGATGGCATGTTTGAGAGTATTGAACGCATGTTGTGTCAGTTCATCCCAAATGAAGGGGGTATACTTCTTTAGTAAATGCATGGAACAGTGGTTTTTCTCGTCATAATTACAAATGAAACGACATAGAAAGTTTACCTTCCCTTGCAAACTTTGGAGTTATGTAACATTTGTTAGGGCAGGTAAGGCCAAGATGGATTCAATATTTAGAGGGTCTATGTAGATGCCATCCTTCGACATAATGAAACCAAGAAGTCGACCAATATCAACACAAAAAACAAACTTGTGTGGATTTAACTGGATGTTATAGTGGCGACATCTGAGAAAAATGGCTCTCAAATGATCAACGTGGTGATCGTGCTGCTTCGAATGAGTAGGAAGGTCATCAAGATACACTTCCCCAATGTGTTTAATGTCGTGGAAAGCATAAGACATGGCGTGTTGAAAATTAGTGCCAATGTTCTTCAGACCAAAAGGTAAGTTTCTATAGGAAAACGTCCCCCATGGGTAGATAAAATATATTTTGTGTTGATTGGATGGGTGTATCTCAATCTTATTATAGCCAAAAAATCCATCCATGAATGAGAATATGACACTTCTGGCGCAATTATTGATGATTTGATCAATGTACGGGGTGGGGAAATTGTCCTTAGGACAAGCCTGATTCAGATCCCAAAAATCGATACAAGCCCTAATGGTACCCTATTTTTTGTTGAAAGGGACAATGTTAGACACCCATTCAGTCAAACGTATGGGGTAGATAAAACCAGCCTTAAGAATTTTTTCAATATCTTCTTGAATGGCGGTTTCTTTTTTTGGATGTACCTGTTGAAGTTTCTGATGAACTGGCTTGGCGTCAAGGTAAGTCCTAATATCATGAACAGCGATGGAAGGATCTATCCCTCACATTTCTTCATATGGCCAAGAGAAAATATCTCTAAATTCTTTAAACAAGGCCGTATAAGACTCTAGTTATGAAGGGGAATAATTATGGCCTACATTGATGTTCTCCATGACTCTAGGATTCACCGAGATATCAATAGAAATAGTTTTGGTAATATTACACAAATTACCCTCAGACTCAACATCATAGTTGAGTACTTGGGGCTGAGGATTAGTTATGATATCAGATGAAACCATTGTTGCAAACTGGTCTTCTACCATATGGCAATTGGGAAGGAAAGAAGATCGACGATGATGATCTTTTCAGGGAATCTCATATAAGGACATGACTTCCATGATGGATTCATCAGAGGGAAGTGTATGCAAAATATAATCTAGATATTGTGAGGGGGTTTCTAACCAATATGGTAGGTGATACATATATTAAGCCACCAAAATATGATCATTTATGGTGGTATCACTGGTGGATTGAATGACATGGAACATTTCTTCGAAAGGGATTACTGATGTCAAATCAACAATTTACTTTCCTTTATCTAGAGTCTCAAAGTTGGAAGCGAATATCATGTTCATAGATTATACCTGTGAAATAGGAGGAAGATTGGATAATGGAAAGAATCCCATGAGTGAGGAATCCTTGAGAATACCTACTCCAATGTTTTGATATTGAGGGGTTGTGTTAGGATTATTAATCCTCCCTTGGTCGAATGTCTATTAGATTAATTTATCCTAACTTAGGAACCTTAATTAATTATTTGGTTCCACTAGTACCAGTGGGTCCACTTGGCCTAATGGGGCCACATGTACTAGTTACTAGAGTGTGGGGAATACTTCTAGAGGTTAACTTCCACTTACTGCATGTGCATGCATCAGTTTGGGTGCCTCCTAAACCAATCCCTACATTTTAGGAGCCACTGGGAGTCTCAGCACCAACCTCCTTCAGTTAGTTGGAGTTGGAACTAGTTAGTCTTAGTTATCCCCCACTTACTTTTAGTTAGTTCACAATTAGTTAGCTAGCACCAGTTATGCATGGCTAATGCATGGCTACATGTGGAGTAGGTGCATTTACCCACCTACCACACTTAGTTACACTGAGTTAACTAGCTATCAATTATTGATTAAGTTGTTGGACATCTGGGAGTTGATCTGTTGGACTCCCATATTGATTGAGACACCATGATTTAGATGGCCAGTTAGATACAGTCATATCCAGTGGATAGATTCAAATATCTACCTAATGCATTGAAATTATTTTCCTATGTAAACTATTGTAACACTGGATTTAATTATTGTGAATGATACTGTAAATTCTTGAGCAATGCTCATCTGTAGCCTGTGTGGTTTGTTTTTTACAGTTTGTATCTTCATTCTCCATTTACTGCAAACATTATTAGAACTATCTTCTTGAATGTCTAAATGGAATTCAAATTCTAATATGGAATCAGATCCTTCCTAGGTAGGTTTCATGCTTATTTCTCCCCATCGAACATCAGAAGCAGTTGGGTTTCCATAGAAGTCCCCTATGATGATTTGCTAGCACTGGATTTATTCAGAGCACCGGAGAGGGCGTGACAGACCCTGAAAATATGTTCATGTCGAGAGGAAATTCATGATTCTAACATAGTTCAAATATTTTTATTTTTGCAGTGATATTTTGTAATTTCAACTTCATATGGATTCGATATTATCATTTCCTCTTCTTACTCCATCCACAACATATTCATGATGGAAATTGAAGATGATTGCATCTCTAAAGAGACAAGGTCTCTATGAGGTATATATTGGACTTGGTAAAGTGTCTTATGAATATGAGAATGACTGGATAAATGACGGTGATAGAGCTTATGGAGCAATATGTGGGAATTTTTCTCCAAGATTGCTTATAGAGCTTATTGAGTTTGCAGAATACCCAAAGGATCTTTGGATAGAACTGGATAGAATATTTGGGAAGAAAAATGAGGATTGTTATAGAAATTTTGGGAGCACATTAAGAACCACAAGATTTCTTTACTAAAAAGTCTCGGCCTCTACTATCTCTGATGAATTTTTTCAAGATGAAGAAGAATCAGAATCTTCCTCACAGTCAATTCGAATTGAAGAAAGTCTCCTTGGAGTGACTCCTTCTCTTGCTACTCCAGAAGTGTACGAGATATATGATATCTAATATCCTCACATGGATGATATAGAAGAAGAAATTTGAATCTTTGTTATTGAAAAAAATCTCTCGTTCCATTCTATGCAAAAATTCTCCAGTGATTCTTCTATTATAAATTATGTGCATAGTTTACCGATGATTGCTCCAGGAAAGGGAGAGGAATTTGATTTCTCTGCATCTAATGATATTATTGGTGTAAATATAAGTAATTATTTGGATATTTTGGAAATAATATCATATTGTAGGAGTGATCCATTCACTCTCATTGATCTAGAGCTTCCAACAAATTCCTACATGATTGTATGCACCGATACTCAGGGTTTTGAAGAAGGATAAAACTGTGCATCTACCATATCGGTGGAGCACACTCTTGGATCTGATATGGAATTTCTTGGATATGATATGATATTATTTGTATCTGATATAATATTACTTGGTTCTAGGGTTCAATATATTTCATTGCTACTTGTATTTGTTCTCATCAATTTTGGTTTAAAGAAACAAGTACCAAAAATCTCTTTCAAAATTTTTGCTGGGGATTTGATGTCAGTTTTCTCTCATGAGTTTGGTGATATTATATTTTGTAAATATTTGTATAATTTTTAAATAATTTTAGATTGTAGGAGTGATTCAAACACTCTCATTGATCTTGAGCTTCCAGCAAATTCCTACATGATTGCATGCACCAATATTCATAATTTTGAAGAAGGAGAAAATTGTGCATCTACCATCTCGGTGGAGCAAACTCTTGGATCTGATATGAACTTGATTGGATATGATATGATATGATATTAATTGGTTCAATATTTCAGGTTCATGGAATTTCAATACTGCATTAGAGGAATTTTGGGGTCTAAAATGGTCCTCCTAAGGAAAATAATAAAATAATAGTTAAAGTAATAAAATAATAGTTAAAATAATAAAATAATATTAATTAATTTTGGAGGAAGAAAGAAAAAAACTACTTTTTGTGTTCGTATTTTCGACATATCTCCCTGTGTTTTTACTCAAACTTCGATTGGGAGAGCTCGTTGGATGCGGAATTTGATTCCACATCCAACGAGTACCCACACTGCATACTTTTGATGGACCCCGCTACTCCAAAAACAAGAAATACCTGAAAAAATGTGATGATGACATCATCATCACGTTTTTTCAAGTATTTCTTGTTTTTGGGGTAGAGGGGTCCATCAAAAGTATGCAGTGTGGCTACTCGTTGGATGCGGAATCAAATTCCGCATCCAACGAGCTCTCCCGATCGAAATTTGAGTAAAAACACAATGAGATATGTCGAAAATACGAACAAAAAAAGTAGTTTTTTTTAATGACAAATATGTCAATTCAACCATTATGGTTGACTTATTTTATTGAAATTCTATTGGTTCTTGAATTCCAACTCACAAAAACTTATTTTGGCACATTTTCTTATAAGGCCCATTTTAGACCCCAGATTTCCTCTAATGCTTGTAGTTGTTCTCATCAATTTTGGTGTGAAGAAACAAGTACCGCAAGTCTCCTTCAAAATTGTTGTTGGGGATTTGATTTCATTCCACACTTTTGAATCTGATATGGACTTATTTGGATATGATATGATATTATTTGGATATGATATGATATTAATTGGTTCAATATTTAATTTTCATGATCTTTCAGTACTGCTTGTAGTTGTTCTCATCAATTTTGGTGTGAAGAAACAAATACCGCAAGTCTCCTTCAAAATTGTTGATGGGGATTTGATTTCACTTCACAGTTTTGGATCTGATATGAGCATTTGTGTATTTGATTTATTTTATGACATGATAATATGTTGTTCAGGTTTTAAGAATCAAGAGCCTCCAGTCATGCTTGTATCCGGTTTCATCAATTTTGGTGTGACAAATCAAGTACCGCAAGTCTCCTTCAAATTTGTTGTTGAGGATTCGATGTTAGTTTTATCTTATGAGTTTGTTGATATTAGATTTTGTGAATTATTGGTTATTTATGAAGCAATATCAGTTTATGGAGCTCAATCATTCGCTCTCCATAGTCCCAGGGATTCTCTACCTTTGGTCACATGCTCATCCCCTCACAGAACTAGTAAAGAGGAAGACATTATGCATCCTCCTGGACACTTGCTCCTAATGCTTGGGGCTGATTTTACCACTCATGGTTTGTTTTTAAAGGCTGACATATATCATATTCTTGGGTGTTCCTCACATGGTTCAAATTATCAATAACTTTTACTCTCTCTTTAGTTGATTTCAGCTGCTCTACATGGGTTCATTTTTCATCGTGCAGTTGTTTATATTTATGATTCAGTTGAGTACATTAGTCTTATTCCAAAGAGGAAGATTCCTCCAAAAATAAGCACTTTGTTTGGATTCATGGTTTCACCTGCACAAAAGAACCAAGATACTGCTGCTGCATAGTGCTGCAAATAGCAACAAAAAATTTCACAAGTTTTTTCAAAATTTGTATTTCTGCTTATTTTTTTTGGGGGGGGGTTCCCATGAGGTTTTCCCTTGTTTCCTCGGTTGTATTAAGCAACATTTTTTACTATATTTTAGATTGTATTTCAGTGACCTATTGTCTTGTTATCAGGGGGGGTGTTAGGATTATTAATCATCCCTTGGTCAAATGTCTATTAGATTAATTTAACCTAACTTAGGAACCTTAATTAATTATTTGGGTCCACTAGTACCATTGGGTCCACTTGTCCTAACAAGGACACATGTACCAGTTACTAGAGTGTGGGGAACAATGCTAGAGGTTAACTTCCACTTACTGCATGTGCATGCATCATTTTAGGCACCTCCTAGACCAATCCCTACATTTTAGGAGCCACTAGGAGTCCCGGCACCAACCTCCTTCAGTTAGTTGGAGTTGGAACAAGTTAGTCTTAGTTATGCCCCAGTTACTTTCAGTTAGTTCACAATCAATTAGCTAGTGCTACTTATGCATGGCTAATGCATGGTTGCATGTGGAGTAGGCACCTTTTCCCACCTACCACACTTAGTTTCACTGAGTTAACTAGTTATCATTGATTGATTGAGTTGTTGGGCATCTGGGAGTTGATCTGTTGGACTCCGATATTGTTTGAGACACCATGAGTTAGATGGTCAGTTAGATACATTCAAATCTAGTGGATAGATTTGAATTTCTACCTAATGCATTTGAATTATTTTCCTATGTAAACTACTGTAACACCAAATTTAATTATTGTGAATGATACTGTAAATTCCTGAGCAATACTCGTTTGTTTCCTATGTGGTTTGTTTTGTTCAGTTTGTATATTCATTCTCCATTTACTGCAAACATTATTAGAACTATATTCTTGAAGATCTAAATGGCATTCAAATTCTAATATGCTGAAGAAACCAAAAGTGGAACATTGTTTGCAGAACTGGAAGTCGCATCTGGTGAACAAAAATATAACTGGTCAATGGTAATGATCTTCCCTTGGAATGGGAACTGGACTACCCGAAATATAGATGAAGTAAAAAATTGCATTGCATAGAACCAGTTTCGACCTAGAAGAATATTGTAGTATAAAGGAGCATCAAGAAACTTCAACGTGAATGGAGACTGATTACCCCCCCATTTCTACGTAGAGAGAGGTTAGTAATCCATAGGGTTGAAATCTGCAACCATCAAAATCCTTTAATTTCATGGGTGAACTGTTGATCTCAGGAGAGCCAATAGCTATCCATCATGATAAAGATATGACCGAAGTTGAGGCTCCCTCATCCAATAAGGTACGTCAAATTATCTTCCCAATGGCTTTCATGGATATTTGGAAATCCAATTGATGGGAGAGACTAGATTTAAAGTCATCTAGTTTGAAAGCGATAATGTTATTGTGTTTAGGATCCATTGCTCCAAGAACTGATAGCAAATTCTTTTGTTGTGTAGGGAATGTTTGGAGTACTTTGAGAGTCGACATAATGCACGGTGCTTGAGCCAGATCTTCGACTATATTGTAGTGCTAGCGGCTCGTGCGTTAGGATTAAGTATGGATTTTCAAAGTGTACTCTTAGGTGGATGAATAATTGCACCAAGAATGGGTTTTTCAATTTGAAGACCATTAGTTTGAAGGGGGGGGGATGCTAAAGTTTTTTCTGATGGAACATTATCAATCTTCTTCTTTGGTGGAGGTTCATAGTTCTGGGATCGAGTAGTGAGACTAATTGATTCACTTGAAATCATTTTCACTTCATCTATGGAAGAAAAAGAGGGCTCGTGCAAGGATTGATGGTAAATCAATTTCTGTTAGGTAGGGAAAGGATCCGTAAGGAATTCCAGGGTGGGGGTATTTTTAAGAAATTTACTGACTTTCTCATGATGAAGACACTCTTTGGTGAAGTGGACACCTCGACATATAAGGAAGGGAAACTTTTCCTTTCTTTTGTTTTTGGAGTCAACATCATGGTTATGTGTTTTATTACCTTCCTGTTGGTTCTCAGATTTATTGGATTTATTCTTTCCTTTCTTGTTTCCTCCCAAAGATTCTAAGGATTGAACCGCATTCACTTGGATTGAAACAACAGGAGGGGAAGTGGTTTTGGGGTTTGAAATGGTTTGACTAGCAAATGTGACCGGTTGGTTTTTGTTTTTCAAGGATTTGGTCATCAATTGTGTTTGAACAGAACCAAGAATTCCATTGGTGGATGACTCCATTGAAGGTCTTAAATTATCTGAGGTAGGACGAGGAGCATGAGGAATTAGGTCATACAAAGTTCCTGACTGGGAATAGGCCAAGTCAAGGTACTGAGCACAGTTGATAGCTTTCTCCTCAGTAACAACACCTCCCATGTGACATCCCTAGAAATGGGGGGAAGTAAATACTTAGTGAACCAATCAATGGGTAACTTATTAGGAATGGGATACTTAATCACCATACTTTATCGTCTCCACTCATGTCTATGATCGGATATATGAGTAGAAGTGGTATGGAGAAATGAGGTTAAACGGTCTATACCTGTTTCATATTGGATCACCAACTAAAAATGGGTCAAGAAATCCATTGCTAAGGTGTTGAAGTCCCAAAAGGAATGTTGAGGTAGCTCAATATACCATTTCGCAGCTACCCCGGTGAGAGTTCTCTGAAACAAACATAGATGGATTGAACCGTCCATCAGAGAATTATATGAGCACCACAAATGAAATGTCATCACTTGGTTTTTAGGGTCTTCACCAAGTTTTCCATCGAATTTGGGTGTATCATAGGGTAAGTTAATCAGGATAGCTGGCCATGAGGGATCGTGGTGGATAGGGTCGATGATCAATCTGGACAGATCTGGCATATCTAAGGTGCCAAAAAAGGTAATTGCTAATTAGGCTGGGGGTATTGGTAATACTGATAAGGCATCTATGGACCAGTAGGTTTGTAAGCAGATTAATAAACATGTATAGCTGATGTTTGCATAACTGGTTGATTAGGTGGTTGGCTTGCGAATTACCCACTTTAGGGTCCACTAGGTGGTGGGCAGAGGTGGGCCTCCGAGGGGTGGGCCTCAAGAGGGTGGGCCCCCAAGTGGTGGGACTCCAGGTGGTGGGCCCCTAGGTGGTGGGCCTCCAGGTGGTGGGCCTCTAATTGGTGGGCCTTCAGGTGGTGGGACTCCATATGGCGGTCCTCTAGGTGGACCTCAGAAAGGTGGTCCTCCAGGTCGAACTCCAAAACGTGTTCGTCTAGGTGGGCCTCCGAAATTTCCAACATTATTCACAAATGGTCCCCCAGGCATAGGGAAATTTGACCAATTAGGTTTCCCCCATGGGGTATACATGTTTTCAGGGTAGTGCATCCCAGGATAAACAACCCCTGATGGTGTGGGTTTATAATTTTGATGGACCACAGGTGGTTTATTTCTTAGGTAAGTATAGCCCCAGGAAGGTTGAATAATGGCAAGTTGAACCCATGAAGGTTGTCTTGAGTCGAAAGAAGGAATAACCATGTTGGTGTTCGTAGGAGGAGCACTAACTGTCAATTGTCCTACCACTATGTTTTTCCCCATGCAAGAAACATTTCCCCTGGTAGGTAAAACCACTTGGCCTAGGGGTTTCCCTCTAGGTATGGAAACTATAGGGGAGTTAGAAACAAACACGGGTTTTAGGGCGAGCAAAGTAGGAATGGAGGGTTGGCACGAATCATAAGTAACCATGTTTTGAGCTGGTGACCCTGAGTTGAGAGCCACATGAGATGGTGAAAGGGCATGGTATCTAGGTGGGGTTATTTCTAAACGGTAGGGTAGAGGAGAAAAAATTATCCTCTTTATATGTTTTGCTAGGTTACGCAAACGACCGAGATTTGCCTAGACTAGTATAAAGAATTCTTCATTCGACGAATATTCTTGAATGAGGGTAACATAGGATGGCCTAGTAGTCCCATATTTAGAAATGAAATATATTAAAGAAGTTTCCCAAAAAGGAGTAGTTGGCCCAAACTCTGCTGCAACAGTATCATCTGATGGGTGGTTGAACACCCAATCTAGTGCATCAGGATGGCCTTCTATTCTAAAATGAAAAGTGGTGTCTTCTATAAAAGGTTGTTGGATTATCACATGGATTTTAAAGGAGGAAATTGCTTCCTCATATCCAATGACTAGAACTCTTCCTACATGCAAATCAACTGTAGCTGGTTGGTCCATGGTTTCACCTTCGCTTCCTTCCATGAAAGAAGGAGAGTTAGGTGGTAAACCCTACAACCTGTGAGATAATCTCAAAGGTAGCTAAGCCAGGGTGCTAACCAAATATTTCTACTCTAAATATCTATACAAGGAAGAGATCACACACAAACAATCCTACAAAATATAAGGTCACAAGAAAACTTAAATGATAGGTGGATCTGATGAAATCTGGTTCCTCACTAGGATTTTCAAGTTGTCACAAGTCACGATATACCATAGGTTCCAACAGTAAAATGTGACAAGGAGGATTGGGACCATACCCTTTCCTAAATACCTGACTCCCTAGACGACATGTGCATAGTAGATCCCCAAATGTTGTTCTCAGTGTATTTCTCCAACAATATGACCAAAAGTATTTTCTTAGTTGGTTTGGGTATCCTACAGGTGTCTCCGGATATACACTAGGTACGTGGGAGATCAAATCTGTATTAGTTCTGTCTAATGCACAATCGTTCGAAAGGGTCCTTTTGATATACCACTAAGTACATGAAGTAACTTTCGATATACTTCAAGGGTACATGAAATGTCGTTCTATATACCAACAATACATGGAAGAACCACATGATCCCTGGGATGCAGTGCAGGAAAATAACGACAACTCCTATGTTTTAAGACATCGAAACATGTCTCTATCCTATCACTATAATTACTAGAAAATTTTAACCTAAGCTACCATTGATTTTATCTTGATGGTTAGTGAATGTTTTTGGAATTTGGATCAATATGCAATGTTAAGATCTAGATGCAGTACAACTCTTCTCTTCGATGAATGCTACCTAGAGAAAGGGAGAAACTTTTCTTTTTCCAAAGCAAAGATACTATGCAACTTTCAATGATTTCAAATTCAATATTTTTCAACAAATTTCCAAACACACAAGCCTTTCTAACACTAAGCCTAAAATATATCTGAAAGGAGAAATAAATAATAGCTTCTAATGTCTAGAAACCTATTCTTTCTCAATCAAATACATAAAAAAATGTTCTTCTAGCTACCCAGGAAAGCTAAAAGCAATAAAAAACAAACAAGCCAACAATTTTTGTTTTTTATATGTTTTGAAAAAGAAAGAGAGATAAAATAATATACTTGAATAATTGTAAATAAACTATATATATTCTTTCCTATAGGTCTAATATCACTTTCAGAGAATCAATCAAACAAACCATGGACCGAAAAATGCAATTCACACACAATTTTTTAAACTTCTAAGATTCCTATTAATGAAAATTTCTAGATCTGAACTCAAGAAGAAAGATCAGACTACCATGATATCAGACTTAATAGTAAGACATAATGAAAATCAACAATCAACCAAAGAGAAACAAAAAATTTCAAAGAACAAGCTTCAATATAAGGGATGGCCTACCTCGATGAATAATGAAAATCTGCACCGGGGCATCAGGAGGGTGTTAATGCACCTTGTATACTGGGTAAAGGCACCAACGACGCATAATGCAGTCAACAAACAGGAGTCAGCAAGGATACTTGATAGAATGCAGAAGGAATCATAGTATGTCTGGCACTCTGTCAGCCCTACTCAGGGGTGTAAGCAAATCCTCAGACTTGAAAAATCCAGTAACCTGCAAAATAAACCAATTATGAATTAAGCTGGAATAATAGTGAGGTCAAACACACATCACAAGAGTAAATTGAAATCATGGTAAGGTGGATCACTCACCTTAACAACTCAAATGAGTTAAGCAAACAAGAAACACAAATTTACAAGCAAAAATGTTATCGAAAATCTTAAATCTAACTGGATCTCCTCCAGATCTGATCGGATATATCCCACATCTGACTGGATCTGTCCCCAACAGAGTCACCAATTTTGTTTGTAGGAATACTTCAACTAGTGCGAACACTTCTTGTTCCTCTAGCCTGCATGGTACAGGTCTAGAACAAAAATACACAGTAGCATATCCTTTCCCTAGATAAATGATCTACTTGAATAAATAGCTCTCTTTACCTCAGATCTGAAAATTTGTCTTTGTTTCACCAGTATCAATGCGATCTACTATACCTAAAAAGAAACCCAAGAAGCAAGACAAGTGATGAGAATAAAAAGAAAAATCAACAATCTATATTAGCAATCAAGGACGCTAATAATAAATGATAATATTAACATAAATAATGTATAGGAAAGAGAAACACTTTGTGATCCAGGTCGTGCCCAGGTGCACGCTGGGGATAACATTTGACTGAATGAGTCGATTATTGCTATGGCAGAAGAATATAAGAATAATCAACAAAGTAGGAAAGACGCTAGGTCAACAAGAAATATACATACAAACAATATACAAGAATTTGAACCAATTTATTACTTCTACTCCATGAAATATGGAGGAATCGGATATATGTCTATATTACATTAATGTACATGCTTATATAGAATGTCGAGATGCTTGGGTGACTACCCGCTATGTTCAGTTACAAAAGAAGTTATAATGGTTCAGAAGTTCAACTGTCGTAGAGCATGTTGGTATGTTGTATGTCGAGGTAGACCTGTCGAGTAGAACCTGTTGAAAGAACGTGTCAAGGGGAACTTGTCAAAGGAGAACCTATCAGCTAAACATGTCAAGAGGGACCTGTCAAAGGTGAACCTTTCGATTGCTAGTTGGATCATTCCTCCTTCCTTAAGAAACAATGGTCTCCATTGTGTATTGATTCAGGTGAGCAAACTTTGGCCACTTCATTAGCTAAGTACCATTTTCCTTGCATGGGGAGTTGTCCAGCTCTAGCCACTTGCAACAAGGGAATGGAGTTCATCATTGTATGGCATATGCATTGTCCCACAATGGTGTCACAAATAAGAGGTTCCTGAACATCTAGATGGATGTCTTGGGTTCTTCTTTCTACAATTCGTTATGTTCCAACAAAGGTGAATGATATGGTCAAAGTAGATCTACATTGAAAACTGGATGTAGGCCAAGGCATGCAGGAATGTTGAGATGAAAAGCATTTTCTCCAATCTGTTTAAGGATAATGTATGGAAAATATCACAAAGGTTTCATCTTTCTGTATGGGCTAGTGAAGCGCTCCTTCTTTAGATGTAACCAGGCCTAATCCCCAATTTGGAATGAATGAGGAAAATTATTCTTGTCGTGTCGGGCCTTAGCTTTTTCATTAGCTTGTTGCAACATCTCATGTGCTTTCTTCTGAATGTTGTAGATTGATCTCTAAATTTCAATGCTTTCTCCACTTCTCATCCTTCGAATTCGGTGTCATTCGACTGTGTCGAGGAATTGATTAAGTCGATAGGCACTGAGGGTTGAAATTTGTAACATATCTCAAATGGAATCTTTCTTGTAGATCTATGTTGAGCACGATTGTAGGTGTGTTGTATGTATGGAAGGATGTCATCCCATGTTTGATGATGCTTGTGGTTGTACAAGTGAAGAAATTGTACGAATAAGCGATTTACAAATTCTATCTGTCTGTTTGTTTGCGGATGGAAGGCTATCGACAAAGAAAGTCTTGTGTCAAGTTGTTTCTAGATAGTTTTCCAAAAGGTCATGACAAATATAGCATCTTTGTTGGAAATAATGGTCGTCGAGAGTCCATAGTGTTTCCACACATGTTCAAAGAAGAGCTAAGCAGTCTGATGTGTTGTCATAGTCTTCTTGCATGGTATGAGTATATCTATCTTGGAAAATATGTTGACTATTACTAGTATCGTGTCATGCTGATGTTTGGTAGTAGGATATCCCATCAAGTATTCCATATAAATATATTCCCATGGTCGACTAGGAACTAGAATGGGTGTGTACAGTCCTTTTCATCGATTCGACGGTTTAGCAATGGCACAAACCACACACGATCGAATGTACTTGTTGACATCAAGTTTAAGTGAAGTCTAGTAGAAATACTTTTGTAGGATAAAAAGTGTTTTTGTGACTCCAAAATTTCTTGCAATCTTGCTGTAGTGCGTATCCCAAATGAGATTCTATTAGTACTCATCGGTCGGTACAAAAATTTGTCCAAGCTTGTATAGCAAGGTGTCTTTCAGGAAGTAGTCGGCGGTCGACAACTTGTCGGTCTGAATTTTTTGATAGATTGTAGAAAAATCGCAGTCTACCAAATAGAATTGAGGCCAAGTAGTGGTGTCCTAACCCTACATACTCATCACTATAGATAATAGAGTAATGGTTGGTCTGCTGAGACAATTGGTTGCGGCATTCGATTTTCCTTTCTGATACTTAATTACCAACTAAAATTGTTGCAGGTAACTAATCCACTTGAGTTGTCGGGTTGTCAATAGTTTTGAATGGGATGGAGCGAATAGCAATGGTTTATGGTCAAAGAGGATGACCGTTTCCTTGCTAAGAATGTAGTGTCTCCATTGCTTAAGACCTTGCACAATGGTGTATAGTTCTTTTTCATACATCGAGTACCTTCTAGCACTATCGTTGAAAGTCTCGAAATGAAACATGACTGGGTGACCTGACTGAGTGATCACTGTGCCGAGGGCATAGTCTGATGAATCCCTCTCAATCTCAAAGGGCTGGTGCAAATCAGGTAACACAAGTACTGGTGCAGTAAAAAGCTTGTTTTTGATTTGTTATTGTGTAAAATGACACTTCTCCATTCGAGTACTGACACCCAATGTGTCGGAACACAAAATGACAAACTAGATTGAAGTATCCAAAAAACTATAGATGGGCATGACTATTGATACATCATCACCTAACCAGCTGAATATATTTTATTTGGACATTAGGTCTGAACACGTGACTATTTTCACAACAACCCGCGTATCATATGCAAGTATGTGCATTGAAACTCACATATATATATTTAGGGCTTGCATCTATGGGTTTCCTTAAGGCAAGTCACGTGTCATACGTGACTTTCCTATATTAATAGTCATGTGTGCCTTAATTTGAAGTTAAAAAATATAAACATGATTATTCAAGGATAGTTCTGTCCTTAATCATAACTATCCCAACTTCCTCAACCATCGAAACCTCTCTCTTTCCTCATGTATAAATAGAGGGTAGGGGTTGAGGCTAATCAATCATTCTTAACAGAGCAAAGTTATGTTGGTGGTATGCCTTCAAATATCTTGGAGCAGCATAAATCAATGTCCTTGGTTTGCAGATGAACACTTGTTTCAGGCGTTGGGTTGTAATCTCACGACCCTTGTTTATCAATAAAGAAATTTATTCTTCCAATGTTGTGTATTTGCACTGTTATGTATTGTGAATTATCTTATTATTTCATCATGAATATGTTATTTCATTAACCATTAATATATATATATATATATATATATATATATATATATATAATATATTTTAGGAATATCTTGTTCTTTTCAGGTGACTAGAGATACCCTGGAAGCTGTGGAAGCGAGTTGAAGAGAAGAAGAAAATCTAGGATCAACTGTCATAAACTAGGTTTACCCACTTTTCTTCCTATTTCTATTTCAATTCCTAAAATGGCTGACTTCCTGTAAGTTAGTTAGTAAGTCAGTAACCCAAGAGGCCCTAGGTTATAAGGGTGTGTTTTCCTGAACAATAGATTTGGTGACTTCGCTAGGGAGTCCAACTTGTTGTGGGTCCACTCTTTAGGCTCCCTGACTAGTATTTTGCTCTGTTTGATTATGTTTGTGATTTGTTTTGTTTTCTCCTTTGATTTTCCAGTTTTGCATGTTCAAGGCCTATCTGTTAGTACTTTTATTTTTTGAAAATTGTTGACAGTGTACATGGGTTTTCTTGTTGGCAGACGCGTATTTCACTTTGTACATGTGGGTTTCTGACAGTCATGTTTCACACGCGGGTTTCCTTTATAACAAGAGTGTGTTCCTGTAGGTGTCTCTGAGTTCATAGGGTTCTTGATTGTCCCTATTTTGTGACCTATCATATTCTTGTGAAGGTTTTGTTTCTAACATGATACTGTAATTATTAGGTTTGTATGTAATGTCCCCATTTTTAATAATTACATAGCAGGAAAATTCCATCAATCCTACTAGTTCCCTAGGTTGGGTGGAAACATTGGGAAGTTAATAAGGGAGCTAATAAATGGTGTTTAGACATTATAAGGAATAAATATTTATTTAATGGAGTTAATTAAAGGAATGCAAGTGAAAAATTATATGGCTATGGAGAATGGAGACACATGGAGACTATGGGCCCCACTCAAGATAGAATTCCTATGTTAAATGGCACCCTCCTCTTGCAATCTCGAATATATGGGAAGCCTAATGTTTTTGGATGGATTATAAGGTTAATATACTTTTCCATATACTTCATAGGTTGGATTTTGGATGAATTGTAACTTACATGAGGAGAGGAAGAGCCAAATGGGAGTTTCATGGACACTTGGCTAGATTCCCCTTACATTTATGACATCTATGACACTAATGATGGAGATTCTATGACAGTTGTGACACAAGTCAGATCTGAAGGATGAAATATGACATGTATGACATGTCAGGTCAAAATATACCATCCAAGAGAGCTCTCATGTGATTTTTGGTAGCTCAATGGGCTCCTACTCAAATTTGGGGAAGGTGGAAGGCTAGGAAAGAGGGGACACATGTCAATTCATGAGCCCACACCCTAATTCGAATTGGATTGAATTTTTGGATGGATTAGGAACCTTATAAGGATAATTATGTTTATAAATTATAGGAATCAACCAAGAGAATGGTATTTTTATTATTTTTTAAATTTCTTGTTGTGAAGAGAGAGAGCTAGTGGATGACTAGTCCATGCCTTAGCCAATTTCGAGGATGAAAGATTCCCATCCTAGTTGGTGTTGGGATAGGCCACTCAGGTATTTCAAGGAGATTCAATGGAGTCTTAGTTACATTTGAAAGATACAGCATCTCATAGACACATCAAAATTCATCTTGTTCTTCCTTTCATCTCAAGTTTTCTCACCATATTTCAGCTCCATGGAGTGAGGCGCACTTGGTGATATATTCATCTATTTGAGGGAGATTCTCTTGCTCCATTATTTTGTATTCTAATTTAAATTATATGTTATTTAATTTCATAAAAATATCAGGTTTAAATGCCAATAAATCTCATGTATTATTGCTCAATAATGAAGAAACAGTGCCATTTCCCCACTACCTTGTTGTAAACTCTTGTAATCTTGATGAATTCAAAATGGATGTGTAAAATATTGATTATTTATGAATGAATGGAATTCAATTAAATAATATTATTATTTTTATGAATTAATGGAATTCCATTAAGTAACTGATAATTTGTGTCCACTGGGTCGAATTGCAAACCATTGGAGCAAACTACACCTCATTTCCCCAAGGGTCCAAAACTAGTTTTTTATATCTGATTGAAAGAAGTGAT
Source organism: Pseudotsuga menziesii (assembly GCA_001517045.1). Taxonomy (NCBI): domain Eukaryota; kingdom Viridiplantae; phylum Streptophyta; class Pinopsida; order Pinales; family Pinaceae; genus Pseudotsuga; species Pseudotsuga menziesii. Next base: position 577,711 of record LPNX010281046.1, read on the forward strand.
AACAGCCATGGGAGGTAAATTGGTTATGCATATTATTCTATTATAATGTATTATACACATACCATGATTCAATTTCATAATTGGATTGGGTTTCTGCACATTTGGGAAGCCATTTCTACCACTTACCTAGGGGGGGTTGAGCCCAAAATTGCCAATAAAATCCTCTATCTTGTTCAGAATTTAATACAGACTTGCAGAAGTGTTTGGAGGCCATAATAAATCCATGAACATAATAATTAAGTTATTATATCATTCTTACACCTTATCTAAATATTTGGAAGCAATTGGGCTGATTTGGAGACGAAGACACTAAAACTAGTCAAGAGCCAAAATTATGAAAAAAATTGGAAAATTGGGCATTTTGGTAAAAAATTAAAAAAAGGGTCATTACAAGTGGTATCAGAGCATGATATTGGAACCTGATGTGGTCTGATATTTTTATGAAAATAATTCAGGGACCACTATTATATATTGAAACCCAAAAGTGCTTTTGTTGAAGAGGAAAGAAAAGTAGGAGAAGAAGGCAATTTTTTGGGGAAACTATGACTAGGGATGAAAAGGGAACCTCATATATTGGTAAGGAGCATATAAAAATCATGGAACCCATATTTGAAGACATGACCAAGAATATTATGAAAGGATTCAAATTTTTGGCTATCCAAAGTTGGGAAAAATATATTGATTTTAAGAAAACCAAGGGGGAAAATGCATCAATTTGCTTGAAGGAGCAAAAGAAGGAGACCCATTAACCACCTAGTTCTGAAATAGGTGAATTAGAATAAGTATTACATGAAGAGGATCGAAATTCAATCCCAAGTGACTCTGAAAAATATGAAGAGACATCACATGAGTATGAAGAAGTTTCTATTGAAAATACTGAATATGAACTTGAAGAGATCCAAACACTTGATGTGGTGGAAGAGGAACTTGAATTGTCTCTTGATGAAGGTTATGCAATGTTTAAAGAAGAGCATGATTCCTCTACATTGGAACCAATAGATGACAAAGGTTTCACAATTTTAAAGGAGTTGCATGATACTACCCATAGGGATACTTCCCATGATGAAACTTCTGCACTTTTTGATCAATTGGGTGAGTTACTTCATTCTCCTACATCGTACAATTCCATGTTTTGCAACATTAGTCTCAATGAAGTATGGGTGAAAGGGTTCTTTTTGATGGTGCCACATGAGGAGTATGGAACTCCTAGGTTTAATTTTTATGATGACATGGTTGGAGAACATTCTTATTCAAATTTTCAGCAGCATCCTTTGTTACTTTATGATGATACACATCTACATGGATGCACCTATGATAGGCATTTGAGTCACTTAAATACTCATGGTTGCTCTTACTCAACACTTGGTTCATTTGATGTTGGATGAAATTCATCCAACACTGGGGTGAATAGATTTATGATTGTAGAACTTTTTTATTGCCAGCCACATACTTGGTTATATATTTATGATCCTCTCATTCATGGATGTATGGGTGAGACTTCTTTGAGTAATTTGAGGTCTCCTTGTTTCTCTTGATGATTATTTGGTTCAGACTTTAGTGGAAATCATTCATTCACTTATTGGATGAAAGAATAAATGGCTGAATATTTTCATGCATATCACATCCTTTTGGATCAGAATTATAGGACATGGGATCCTCGCCTATGTCATTGGAGCAGATTTGATTGGTCACTTGAAGCTTGTATGAACTTGGAAAATGGTGTTCTACTTACTTGGAGGTATAAGCACTTGCATGAATTTTTTATGAGGCACCTCCTTGATGTATTTTTTTATTATGTTTTTATGTAATTTGATGATATATATTATGTACTCATGATGTTTGGAATAATGAACAAAAGAAAATGGGATCCCAGAATTCTCTTTCCAAATGGTATGAGTTGGAGAGCACTCTTAATTGTTGGAGTACAATACAAGCAACACCTAGAGATTGTGTTGAAAACTTTGCAAGAACCGTATTTGTATGCTAAGATGTATAAATGTGAATTTGGGATGAAAGAAATATTATATCTTGGGCACATTATTGGGAAAGATGGAGTGAAAGTGTACATGTAAAATATCGGGGCTATCGTAGAATGGCCATCACCAAAAAACATCATAGAAGTAAGAGGCTTCATTGGAATATGTACATACTACAGGAAGTTTGTGAAAGGGTTCTCCAAGTTGAATTCTCCACTCATTTATTTGACTAAGAAGGTTGCTTTCAAGTGGAATGAAGAGGCTGAAAAGGCCTTCCAAAAAATGAAAGAGGTAATGAGTAGTTGTCCCATACTTGCATTACCTGATTTTTCTAAGCCTTTTGTTGTTGAATGTGATGCCTCAAGTGGAGGAGTAGGGGCTGTCCTAAATCAAGGCCAACAGCCCCTAGCCTTTGAGAGTAGAAAGTTTCAGCCTCATGAAAATATTTACTCCATATATGACAAAGATATGTTGGCCATCACGCATGCCTTGGCCAAATTCCAACAATACTTGGTAGGAAACAAGTATGTGGTGAAAACTGACCACAATAGTCTAAGACACTTTGTTACCCAAAAGGATCTAAATGAAAGGAAACAAAAGTGGGTAAGAAATATCCAAGATTATGGTTTTTATATTGAATATGTGAAAGGAAAGAATAACATTGTAGTATATGAATTATCTCAAAGACCTTCTTTTTCTCTCATGGACATTGCTAAAAATTGGAAAGACATGCTACTAGTTGAACATGCCAAAGATAAGTTTGCTTGTGATGTATTAGATGGAATCATGGGAGATGATAACTAAATAATTTTAAATGGGATGATATACTATAAGGGAATAATTTATTTGGTTCGATATTCATATCTTAAGTACAAAGTTTTGCAGAAAGCACATGATTCCCCACTAGCAGGCCATCCGAGGATCTTCAAAACCTATAGGAAAATAACAAAAAGGTTCTATTGGAAGGGGTTGAAGGAATATGTTAAGAAGCATGTGAATGAATTTAATGTATTTCAGCAAATAAATCACATACTCAGCTGGTTTATTACAACCATTTCCCATTCCAGAGAAAAAATGGGACAGTATATCGATGGATTTCATCGCTGGTTTGCCCAAATGTTTTGGAAAGGATTGCATATATGTGGTAGTGGATAGATTGTATAAGTTTGCTCATTTATTTTCTTTTACATCCTATTTTAGTGCTTCACAAATGGATGACATTTTTTTCAAAGAAATATTCAGATTGCATGGGCTCCCTAAGAGCATTGTGAGTGATAGAGATGGTAGATTCATGAGTGCTTTTTGGAAAGAAATTTTCAGATTGGTGGGCACTCAGTTGAATCCAAATACAAGATACCATCCCCAAACTGATGGAAAAATAGAGAGGGTGAATAAATGGTTGGAAGGGTACCTCCGAAACTATGTGGGAGAACAACAAAAAGCTTGGACAAAATGGCTACACTTGGGTGAGTTTTGCTACAACACCACCTTTCACATGTCAATAGGGATGTCTCCTTTCAGAGAATTATATGGTTATGATGCACTTACATTTTCTGATATGATATTTGGTGATAGTAGAGCTACAAAAGCTAAATATTTGGTGGAAGAAAGCCAAGAAATTTTAAAGCTTTTAAAAGGCAATTTGCAGATTGCCCAAAATCAGCAAAAATAATATGCAGATAAACATAGAGAGGGAAGGACATTTCAGGTTGATACTTTAGTGTCTTTGAGGTTGCTTCCATACAAGAAAACACCTCTCAAAAGTAATGGATCATAAAATCTAAAGCCAATATACTATGGGCCCTACAAGGTAATCCAGAAGATTGGAGAAGTAGCATATGAGTTGGAACTTCCGGAAGGGAGTAAAATTCATGATGTATTTCATGTTTCTTTTCTCAACAAAGATATTGGTCAGAAAGTTTTCATTTTAGATACACTCCCTCCTTTGTATGATGAAGGACAACTCACACTTCTTCCAGAAAAGGTTTTGAAGAAAAGGGGGAGAAGATGAAGGAGCAGAACAATCAAAGAATACTTGGTGCAGTGGAAGGATATACCAAGTGAAGATGCCACATGGGAAGAGGAGAATATTTTGCAGCATCCAGTTTCCTAAGGACAAGCAATATTGGGTGGGGAGGACTTTAATTTCCCCATTTTTAATAATTGCAGAGCAGGAAAATTCCATCAATCCTACTAGTTCCCTAGGTTGGGTGGAAACATTGGGAAGTTAATAAGGGAGCTAATAAATGGTGCTTATACATTAGAAGGATTAAATATTTATTTAATGGATTTAATTAAATTAATTCAAGTGAAAAATGAAATGGCTATGGAGAATGGAGACACGTGGAGACTTTGGGGCCAACTCAAGCTAGAATTCCTATGTTAAATGGCATCCTCCTCTTGCAATCTCGAATATATGGGAAGCCTAATGTTTTTGGATGGATTATAAGGTTTATATACTTGTCCATATACTTCATGGGTATAATTTGGAATGAATTGTAACTTACATGGGGAGAGGAAGAGCCAAATGGGAGTTTCATGGACACTTGGCTAGATTCCCGTTACATTTATGACATCTATGACACTAATGATGGAGATTCTATGATAGTTGTGACACAAATAAGATATGAGGGATGAAATATGACATATATTACATGTCATTTCAAAATATTCCATACAAGAGATCTCTCATGTGAGTTTTGGAAGCTCAATGGGCTCCTACTCAAATTTGGCGAAGGTGGAAGGCTAGGAAAGAGGGGACACATGTCAATTCATGAGCCTACACCCTAATTCAAATTGGATTGAGTTTATGGATGGATTGGTAAAATTATAAGGCTAATGATGTTTATAAATTACAGGAATAAACCAAGAGAATGGTCTTTTGATCATTTGTGAAATTACTTGTTGTGAAGAGAGAGAGCTAGTGGATGACTAGTTAATGCCTTAGCCAATTTCGAGGGTGAAAGATTCCCATCCTAGTTGGTGTTGGGAGAGGACACTTAGGTATTTCAATGAGATTAAATGGATTCTTATTTATAGGTTCAATATACAGCAGCTCATGGACACATCAAAGTTCATCTTGTTCTTCCTTTCATCTCAAGTTTTCTCACCATATTTCAACTCCATGGAGTGAGGCGCACTTGCTGAACTATTCATCTATTTGAGGGAGCTTCTCTTGCTACAGTATTTTGTATTCTGAATAATTCTCTTTTATTTAAGTTCATAAAACTATCAGTTATAAAGGCCAATAAATCACATGTATTATTGCTCAATAATGAAGAAACAATGCAAACTCTTGTAATATTGATGAATTTGAATGGATGTGTAAAATACTGATGATTTATGAATGAATAGACTGTAATTAAATAATATTATGGGTTTCATGTTCAATAACTAATAATTTTTGGCCATCAGGTCGAATTGCATAACCATTGGAGCAAACTACACCTCATTTCCCCAAGGGTCCAAAACTAGTTTTTTATATCTGATTGAAAGAAGTGATAAAAGCCATAGGAGGTCGATTGGTTATGAATATGAGTCTCTGATAATGTATTATACACATAAAATTCTTCAATTTCATAATTCAATTGGGTTTCTGCACATTTGGGAAGCCATTTCTAACACTTACTTGGGGGGATTTGAGCCCAAAACTGCCAATAAAATCCTCTATCTTGTTCAGAATTTAGTACAGAATTGAAGAAGTTTTTGGAGGGCCATAATACATCCATGAAAATAATAATTAAGTGATTATATAATTTGTACACCTTCTCTAAATATTTGGAATCAATTGGACTGATTTCGAGATGAAGACACTAAAACTAGTCAAGAGCCAAAATTGTGAAAAAATTGGAAAATTGGGCATTTTGGTAAAATTTTAAAAAAGGGTCATTACACTCTACATATCATAGTTTACTTGATCATTCAATTCCTTGAGTGTTTGTGTTTGAATTTATTCATTGGTGAATTTTGTGGGTCCTCCTACTTGGATTAGGTCTGAGTGCTTGTGTGTTTTGGGTCATTGATCAATCCTTGGAAACATTGTATGCTTTGTATTGTTGTTAGTGGTCTGAGTAAGTCATTCTTTTCATTTTGGATCTATTGGTATTTGATTGGATAGTTCTACTAAGTTTTTGTTTTGTGCCATTTTATTCCCATCAGGTTGAAGTGTGTTATTTTAGGATATGTTTGCATCATTTACTTCTATATGTTTAGATTGTTCAAAATTACTCAAGTTTGCATTTACTTGCATTATAATTTTTAAAATTTTTGAAAAGAAAAGACAAAAATATTGTTATACTTTTTTCATTAGTTTGCATTTATTGTTCTTTTCGTTATTTTTCAAGAAAAGTAATTTTTTTTTAAAGTCTTGTAGTTTCTCATGCTTTGTTTAAAAATTTCATTAGATTTCATTTTACAAGAAAAGAAAAGAAAAAATTGGCATAGTAGTTGCAATTTGCTTTGAAATAGTTTTTTTACATCATTTTTTGCTTTCTTTATGTTGATTCTATAACACCATATAGTTTTCATCTCGCTACCTCTGACTAATAACAACAAATTAAAAAGAACTAATAATTAAAATTTAGTAGTAAGTTTCTTTTTTCTAGGCTCTTACATCAACTAGTTCAGGATAGTCTTGTGGACTAGGGATTTTTAACTGTCCATAAGTATTTGACTTAAGACATAGTTGGCCATTCACTAGGTAAATCCTCCTCTACATGCGACCATCTGGAAATATCTTCTCACATAGGAGTTAAGCACAAGGCCGTGTGAGGACTTGGTTGATGAGATAACCCTCTGATTCCTTGTTCGAGCATAGATCAGGATTTTTATGATTTTGGGGATCTTGTCATTACAACCTATTGGTCCCTGTGTGGTGCCGGTGTTGATAGAGTTTCGGGATTTGCTACCATACCCATGCATAAGGATCATGCTTGCGAATGTTCCTCCACACTCTCAGTGTAGTTGCGGTATCCTTTAGTCTCTTGACACTAGGGATCATACACAGGTATTACCGAATGGCTATTTCTGGTATACCTTGGACGGACTTGGAAGGTAACCCCGGTAGACAGTGTGGGAGAGAGGTTGGGTGATTCCAGTGCTTGTGCCCAAGAACATATTCATGGGATGCCAGGTAACCATCTATCAGTCTTCACTGGTTGGACTTGGGCCCTAATCATCCCAGGCTTTTGTTTGGAAGGCATATATTATACCTATTGTGTCTGTGTGACTTTAGGAAATTTTTAGTGAGTGTTGTTTGGTTTGGTTGTATTTAGTTGGCTTTAGGTGTGTGTGAGTCACATTTTTAGCTGTGGAGGACCAACCTCTCCAAAGGTCAAGAAGGTTGCAAAACCTTCCTTCATCTGTCACAATGGAGCCTCCACCGCCCCCTCAAATGCAGAGACTAGATATTGGCAGTTCTTTCGAAACAGTAGGAGTTAGCGAAGTTCTAGGTGAACCGAAACTTAGGAATAATCAAGAAGAGACAACTGTAGTAGAGATTGAAGACTTGTAGGCTGACAAGTTTGCAAGGAATTTTAACCCACCTCTTATTGACTTAAACGATCATGTGATCATCCAAGTTCTTCCCTTTGATTCACTTGTTATTGGTGTTCCTTTGAGGAGAGTTATGCCTATCTATATAAAGGGTATTTCTACCCCCACTTCAGTAATTTTGGCTGGAGGAGTGCCACCTCCCCTTGTTGGTACTCCAAGACCAAGTGCACCTACTATTCCCTTGTCACCAAGTAGTCGAGTGGTCCAACCATCAGCTTCCTCTAATGTAGTAGGTCCTTCTAGTGGGGTAGTCACCAAGATCCCTAGTGTACCTTTTGTTTCCCCATCCTTCATGCATACTGCTCAGAGTGGTCCAAGCAGATCCTCCTCATTTGTATAGGGTTTCTCATGGAATGAGGGGGGCACATTCCCCCATCCACTCCTTATGTGGGTCCTACACCTGCCTATGTGGGCATGCAGTTTGGAAAAACAAATCCTTATGGCCAAGGTTTCCAGACACCGGTTTTAACCCCTTTCACAAGCCCTCCCTTTTCTCTTTTAGCGGAGGGATACCTGCTCCTGTCTTTTAGAGTCCAGTTTCATCTACAACGGCTCAAACCACTTATAGTGCACCACACACAAGTAATCCACTGGGTTAAGGGTGGAATTATTTTCAAAGTAGTCTAACTCTTTCACAACCGGTGGCTGGGGGAAACCCCACCTTTACGTTTGGGAACCAAGGGACAGGTCCTTCTACATCCCACACTCATGCTTTTCAAGCTTCAGTTAGGCCTAAAATTACCTTCCTGGAAACTTTAAACTTGCCAGACTTGTTCAATTTGATGAATGACCTGGTGCGGCATAGTGTTGCATGGCCACTTGTTCCTATTAAGTTACCTTTAGACATTCCTAAGTTTGAAGGAAAATCTAGCGAATATCCAGGTGCCCATATAACCACTTTTCACCTATGGTGCTCTTCAAACTCACTAAACTATGACAACGTTCAGTTGAGGATTTTCCAGAGGACCTTGACTCATGTTGCAGCAAAATGGTACATTGAACTTTCCTCTTCTTCATATGACAGTTTTTTGGATCTAGCAATTGTGTTTCTCAATCACTTCTAGCTTCTTGTTCGATATGATGCTGACACAAATTTATTGTCGACTTTTTGGAAAAATAAAGCCACACATATCTCAGATCATATCCAAGAGTGGCGAAGACGGAATAGGATTATCAAAGCCACCATACCTCTCAAGTTCTTGTTAGAGTGGTTCTTAAAATATTTACTACCTTATATATCTAAGGACAGATCCACTTCGCGGGTGACCACAAAGGAAGAGGCTATCCTTAAGGCCCAGCAGTCAGATTTGATTTATGCTCAGTCTGGGATCTTGTATGAGATCATACCTGAGGCATCGATATCCACTAATAGTGCCGAGAAACCCAAGCCTAGACCGCATGCCGATGGTGTGGTCGATTCAGTTAATTCTCCCACTATAGAGTCATTAGCTTAAGAAATCCACTAGTTGCCAGTGAAGAAATCTACAGTGAAGGAAGCAAAGGCTTCCACCCCCTCATCTCAAACTACGAATTTTTTTGCATAGTCTTCTCAGAAGGGAAATCAATATCCCAGTGGGAAAAATAATAAAGGGAAGAAGGGTGAAGGTAATCAAAACAAGATGAAACCCACGAAGAATGATTATGGGGGTAAGAAAGATAAGAAGAAGGTAAAATTTACTTGCAATTTGTTCCAGGGAGACCACCTGACCCATCAATTCCCTCTTATTGACCAAGCTCATAAGTTTCTTAAAAACAAACAGCCAGATGTCCTGAAGGATCCATTTCCCCAAGGATAGAATGTAGCTTTTGTTTCTAATGTATCCAGGGGCACTCCTAGTTCCCCTCCTGATCAGAACTATATCAACATGGTACGATCAAACACCTTACTCCAGATGAGAAACAAGAATTATGAAGAGGAGGCTTTAGATAATGGTAAGATGACCACTGAAACTTCTAACCCTCTCACTATAGAGAAACCTGATGATCCAATGCCTAAGATACCAAAAGGTTTCTTTAAAAAATCATTTCACAATCCTAACTCCAGGGCTACTTCTAACTACTCCATAGTTGAATATTTTTCTCAAAATCCTTGTACAATTTCTGCATTGGAAGTGTGACAGAGTTGTCATGATCAACAGGACGCCCTCTTAGCAGCTTTAGGAAGTATGGATTCATCGAGCCTCTTGGCGAAGTTTAATATGTCAAATGTTAATATTCTCCTGCCATATCATGTGTCTTTGTCAATAGATGTCATCTATGGTGGCAAAACCATTGGACGTATAGTTGTTGACGAAGGTGCTTCCATGTGTGTTATGTTAATGTCTTGCTAGAAGGCTTTAGGTTCCCCGGTGCTAGTTCCATCAAACACTTTATTTACTACTTTCGATGGAAGGTATTTCCATCCTCATGGTATCCTATAGGATTTTGAGATTAAGTTGGCAGGGAAAGAAGTGGTTGTTGAAGTTTAAGGAATCGATTCTCCTTTGGATTATAACTTGATTTTAGGGAGGAGCTAGACTTATGCCATGTATGCGATTTCCTCGACTGTTCTTCGAGTGGTGGTATTTCCACACGAAGGGAAGTTGGTTACTGTTGACCAAATCAGTTTCACTTGGAAGGGTCTTTTGGAAACTAATGAGTCCACTGTACCTTTGATTGATCATACTAAACTGACTAATGAGAGCTTGGGGGTTGGAATGTATTCATATTTAATGGGCACATTTGATATCCCATCCCCTATAAACAATATAGGTTCTACCAGTGTAGGGAAGTTTGTCGCGAAGGTTGTCGATAGAATGAATCCTTGGGTCCTTCCTTCCCATTATGAACCTCAGGTGCCCTTATCATCCATGGAAGTGGCTTATCATGCTATCGTTAATACCACTGCTGATCCTATCGCGGCTCCTTCTTTAGTCTCAGAGGAGTCATAAGAAGCTTATCTGCCTTCTTCAGTAGAGAAATCTTTATATTCAGATGACTTCTTAGACATGGTTTAACCTTTGGATGAAGCCATTTTGGAAGCCATGAGTGGGCGAGATGAGATTTGTGAAGATATTCACCATAGGTCCTACTTTCTTCCAGAACTGAGTAGAATTGAAAACCAAGAGTTCCTTGTGAGACTGGCGGAAGATGTTGATTTTCGATTAATCCTTTTCCAAAGGAGGGAATTTTTTCCGAGGGGAATATGGAAAATATTTCTGACCATTCCTATCAACATCTCTGTGAACACCAATGTTGTCAAAAATATGCATATCGGTGCAAACTGCTCTCCGGAGGAGATTGCTATATATACTACCTTATTTAAGGAGTTTCATGACATGTTTTCCTGGTCATATGAGGAGATTCTAGGCATATATCCATCGATCGTTGAACACAAAATCTGAAACTATATTGATGCTAAACTGGTTCGACAAAATCTTTGACATGTTAATCCACGTAAAGCGACAGTCGTTAAGGCTGAGGTGGAAAAGTTACTGAAAGTTGGGTTTGTCTACCAGATTTCTCTGACGGAATGGGTATCCAATCCCGTTCTTATTGATAAGAAACATGGGAAAATATGTGTGTGAATTGATTTCTGTGACCTAAATAAAGCGTGTCCCAAGGACAACTACCCTACACCCTTCATTGATCAAATCATTGATGCTTGTGCTGGTAGCAAATTGTTTTCATTTATGGATGGTTTTTCTGAATATAATCAAATCCAAATCAAGCCGGAAGACCAACATAAAACATCTTGTATTTTTCCATGGGGTACCTTCGCATACAAGAAAATGACCTTTGGTTTGAAGAATGCCAGAGCAACCGTTCAACAGGCAATGAACTTTTTCTTCCACGAAATTAAGAATATTGTTGAGCCATATTTGGATGATTTTCCAACCCATTCTCGCAAGAGGAGGGAGCATACAGATCACCTCAGCTTAATTGTTGAATGATGTAGACATTAAAAAATATGCTTGAATCCCCACAAGTGTGTTTTATGCATTTAGTCGGGAAGGCTACTCAGGTTTATAGTGTCAAATAAAGGAATTCGGGTGGATCCTTTAAAAGTAGAGGCGATTGTAAATCTACCTCATCCTCGGTCTATCAGGAAACTTCAAAGCCTGCAAGGGAAATCTAATTTCCTTTGACATTTTATTGTTAAGTATGCCAATATAATGAAGGGTTTGATGTGCTTTATTAAGCAGGACACTCCATGTGTATGGGATGAAACCGCACAACTTGCATTCGAGGCATTTAAAAAAGCTTTGGTGCCGGCTCCTTTGTTACATCCACTAGATTACTATAGAGACTTTATATTGTATCTAGCTACGTTAGATTCGATCGTTGGGGTAGTATTGGTTCAGTAGGATGACAAGCTCCAAGAGCATGTTGTCTATTATCTTAGTAGCAGATTAGCTGGTCTCGAACTTTGATACTCCTGTGTCGAGAAGTTAGCATTAGCAGTTGTTTATGCTCTTCAGAGGTCGTGTCACTACATTTTATTGAGGACAACCATTGTAGTGGAAAATGTAAATCCTTTTCAATATGTTTTGTCCTGACGCATAATCGGGGGAAAATTCAATAAGTGGATAGTCATTCTCCAAGATTTTGACTTGGATTTTCAGTTTGCCAAATTTAAAAAGTCCTTAGTTTTTGCAGAGCTTATCTCAGAATTTACTACGGAAGAAAATGTAGTGGTGGAAGATGACTCATTCCCATATGAGTATATCTTTCTGATTTCCACCTCTAATCCCTGGTATGGAGATATCCTTATATATATTAAATTTGAAGTGGCATGCATCCTTATCGAGGGAAGAGCGACATAAATTGTGTGTGAATGCAAAAAACAACCTGATCATAGGTGATACTTTGTATCGAAGAGGGGTAGATTCTATTTTGTGTTGGTGCCTCACCCACGAGGAGGCTGAGCATGTCCTGAATGATTCCCATAGTGGAGCATGTGGGGGTCATTTATCTGGGTTAGCAACAACCTATAATATTGTACATGATGTTTATTTATGGCCCACATTCTTCAAAGATTATGTGGAGGTTGTGAAGCGTTGTCATCTGTGTCAGCTCTACACCAGGAAAATGCGGTCACATCCTTCTCTATTGTTTCTAATCATTGCGGTGGACCCCTTCACTAATTCGAGGGTGGATTACATGATATGTAACCCAGTTTCGGCTAGGGGGCACAAATATATCATTGTCATTGTTGACTACTTCACAAAGTGGGCAGAGGCAATGCCTACCTTCAAAGAAGACCATGAAATGGCAGCTTACTTCGTGTTTAACTAGATCTTTACTCGTTTTGGTATTCCAAAGGATATTTTCACTGACCATGGCAGTCACTTTCAAAATAGTATGATGAACGAGCTGACTACTATGCTGGGGTTTAATCAAGATCACTCATCTTCCTTCTACCCACAAGCGAATGGCCAAGTAGAGGCAGTGAATAAGACCTTGAAAACCATTCTAAAGCGTACCATTACTGCAAGCCGGTCAAATTGGCACATCATGCTATATCCTGTACTTTGGGCATACCGGACCAATGTCAATACTACCACAGGATTTTCACCTTTCCAACTCGTTCACGGGGTGGAATCAATCACTCCATTCGAATGCGAAATTCCATTTCTTAAGATATCCATTCATTTACTCCTTGACACTATGGAACTAAAAGAACATTTGTTGCATTTACAAAATATTCATGAACGACGTAGAGATGTGTTGACAACAAACGAGGATCATAAGAATAGGGTTAAAAACCAATATGACAAAGTTGTTAAGCCAAGGGTTTTTTCTGAAGGGGAACTGATCTTTCTCTTGGACCAATACAAAGAACCCCTGGGGGTAGGAAAATTCAAGTCCATGTGGTTAGGTCCCTGCATCATGTCAAAGGTCTTGAAAAAAGGGGCATATGAATCTACTGATTTTGATGGAAATAAGTTTCCTGATCCTAGAAATGGGCTCTACTTGAAGAAGTACTATGCCTAGACTTGGTGTTTTTTCTTGTATTTTTCTTGTATGTATTTTATGTACAATAGTTAGTCGGTTAGTGTTTCTTATACAATTTGTTGGTTGTTACAGATTTCAGTTGAGTGGTTTGTAGGTTTTGCAGATGGCACTAGTTGCCATACTTGTAACTTGGCTTCAGCCGCATGGGTCATTTATTCACCCTCAAGACAACTAGTTCCCTCTGGAGGTGCTTGCTTAGGTCATGCTACTAATAATGTGGTAGATTACAGGGTTATCATTGAGTTGCTATGGGATGCGGCATCACATGGCATTACCCGGTTGGAGGTGAGACTTGATTCTCAACTTTTGGTTTCCCAACTCAATGGAGACTATCAGGTACAAAACCCTACTTTGTTACGTTATTTTTTACATGTTAGATTACTTGAAACAAATTTTGATTATATTTCACTTAATCACATTCCAAGACATGAAAATACAATCATTGATGCTTATGCAAACTACATTCTAGATTGGCACTTAACACATATTTTGTAAAATAAACATAACATATACATTTGAGACACATGTAAATAACTAGGCAATATATATATATATATATATATATATATATATATATATATATGTATGTATGTATGTATGTATGTATGTATGTATGTATGTATGTATGTATGTATGTATGTATGTATGTAAATATTTTTTCATAGATAGATCGAGTCTTGATCCGAAGATCTTGTCACAACTATATAAATAGACAAAAAATAGGATCGTAATACATAGATCTAAGCCTGATCCTCAGCCTCCTCGGCTGCAGCCACCTCCTTGTCCTCCCTGTAATGTATCATGACCCTATCTACCCTCCTTAGTATGTGTATCTAGGTAGTCAGAATCCCTACTGCAAACTCTTGCATCACAATGGGAATCCGCTCAATCTGCATAGTAGGGACCCCTTGGGTTAGCTTGGCTAGCTTCCCCTCGAGAACTCAAAATATACTCTATTCCCCACTCTGTGTGGACCGTACAAAAGTACTAGGGTGCCCATCAGGGAATACAAGTCCAATATCTGCATTTAAACATTTAAAAATGGATTAAAACTCTTATAAATATGTATATAACTTTATGATTAAAATTCATAAAAATCAAATAACTTAAAAAGATAAAAATACCTAGCTCTCCCCATGCCTCCCCTGGTGAGAGGACTAGATCATTGTTTCCTCGGAAGTCCAGTTGGATGTACAGAAACTGCTCGAGAGCTGTTACTTGCCGCTCCCACCACAGATAAAATTCATCATCATAGACACTCTAAACAAATCCTTCGCCACCCTGATGGAGGAATAACTCTCCCCATCTATTCATTCTAGGATGGCGATGGGAAGATGATGGTAATGCCACTGTGGGGCTAATAACAGGCACTCTCTCAAAGAAGAACACCACTAATATACTTGAGTATCCAAATTTATTCCTGCATCCTCTCTTGAAATTAGAGAGCTGCTTCCTCATAATAGGGATCATACCCAAGAACCAGTCAAATACTACACCCTACATACACTCCACTACAATCCTCATCTAATTCCAAGTAGCTAGATTCAATGCAGAAGATCCAGCAATTCTTTCCACAGTACGTACCACTACCTGTAATGGAAAGCTGGTTATGTGAACAATAGGGATTCATGATCCTTTCTTTTGCATGCATGGTGGGTAGTAAGTGTCAACATAGTCCTAGACACTCATAGGGTTACCACCCCTACCTGTACCCTCAAGGTTCACGGGCATACCTTTGCGGGACAACCCTGTAATAAAATACATGTATTTTACTGTGACCTCCAAGATCTCTCCTTCAAGATAAAAGACACCAAGGTCATGATCCCAGTAATTGATCAAATGTTCCAGTAAACAGACGTTGAACCTCATGGCAGAAGTACAGAATAATTTCAATAAACCACATTCTCATAAAGCGTGTAATGTTGGGGAATCCCGTAGAGCTTCTCGATCCATGTCTTCGTGCTCTCTTTCCCTCCATTCTAGCACCATATTGTACCTTCCCATTGACCAATAGAATCTATTAATTTCTTTCAATTTTGGCTGTTCTGTAAGCTTTACTAGGGCACGCAGCACACACAACTGTGCTTTAAGCATGGCGTGTGTCATATGTAGGTTGCTTTGGATCAAGTCGCATATGAAACGCATGTACACAACTATCACAGTGGCATACCCACATGTACTGCGTGACCCTTTTAGGGATGGAACAAAATCACAAATTTTTTCATAAAATAAAAATTAGAATGAATGAAAGGAAGGAGAAGGGAGATTAGTCCAACCTATTAAATTGATCACATAGATCTGTGGACCAACACACAATTCACAAGATAGATCATACAATTTTACTCAGAAATTGAAGAATGAAATAGTGTAAAAATGGATTGCAAATGAGAATGATTTCATTAATAAAAACTAATTAGATAATTAATTACAATGTAGTACAATGGCTAAATAGCCTCATGCAATTCGAATCCATGTGAGGAAATTCGAATTGGTTTGACTCTACTTGATTGCATGGTTAACTGACCTTGTCTAAATCATTATCGGAGTTCAATACTCCAACTCAAGTGTCTAATTCAGTGTTAACTATTCTAACTAATTGAGGTATGTGAGTAAATGTGCCTCACCTGCATACAACCATGCAAAGCTACCGCTAACTAAGTAGAACTGAATGTAACTGACTCCTAACTGAGCTTGACTAGTCACCAACTGAAGTCAACTAATGGAGGTTGGTGTTGGCACTCCTAGTGGCTCCTAATTTGTAGGGATTGATTTAAGAGGATCCTAAAATGATGCATGCAAGTGAAATTAGTGGAAGTTGGCCTCAATTAGTGTTCCCCACACTTTAGTAACTAGTACATGTGCCCCAATTATGCCAAGTGGACCCAATGGTGCTAGTGACTAAATATAGACAATAAGGACTCCCGATTTAGACATAATTGACCAAATTGGACAAGGGAGGATTATAATCCTAACACCCCCCCTGAATTCTAACTTGGAAAATTTGTGGGCCCTGGTAACTAAGACCATAGGTCACCCATTACAACAAGTAAGGTAACTGCTCAATACAAGGAGCTGGGGGAAAAACCATATGGGAAAAAATCCCCCCTTCTAACTAAGCAGATGGAATCAGGATTCAAGTTTTAAAAACTTGAAAATATGTTGCTGCAACCTTCATCTCTGTGATTGAGCAAAGCAGCATGCATGATGTTTCGTGCACAGGTATCCTGGGGCCTGGCATGTAGACTTCCCAATCTTCTCCAAAAATGATGATGGAAGGAAGGAGGAATGTAACATTTTCCTCTTTCTGGATGAAGAGACTCTATTCTTCTGAAATCAGTGTAGCTGATCAGACCTTTCCATGTAGCATCTCATGGGGATTTTGTTGCATCTCTCCGAAGGAGGTGATATTGCATAACATAGCGCAAGGTTCTTTGTCTTCTATGTGTCAGATGGATTTCCAGTCATCTTCCTAGATTCCTACTTGGGAATAGGGACTGGATCTGGATCTGAATCACCCTAAATATAAATCTCATAAAATGATATAGCTGGTTCTGTAATACTAGTGGAAACTGCAAAATAAGTAGATGGAATTTTTTTACCTTCCCTTTCATGTGGCAGCTAAGAGTGCATTGGTTCTGAAAATGGCATGAAGTGTGAGAACTCATATTCCTTGGAGGAAATATTTGCAGAACCCTTCGCTATGATGTTCCAGTACATATATATGTGATCTCCACTGAGTCAGGACCAAATATCACTCGCTTTGGAGACCCAGTATGAGTCATCTAGTATACAGATAACATATTTGTAGCTGAGGAGGGCACATAAAGCACATCTTTGAACTTTCCATGTTCAATCTTCATAGAACCCTTCCCTTTGGCTCGAATTTGACTTTTATTACCCATATGAATACTAGGACCATAAAAAGACTATAAATAAGAGAATGATTCTCTGGATGCAACCATATGATTGGAAGCTCCAAAATCAATGAGGAAGGCATGTGTTGTTGAACACCTAGCTTTCAGTGCATGGCAGGTCTCTTCATGTTATTCAGTTTCTTCTCTATGGTCAACATCCCTTGCGCTAGTAGGTACAATAATGTTATCTTTCTTCAGAAGAAGATCTATTTCATTAATTTTTCTTCTCATACAGGAGCTTTCTAGATGAAAGCCCCTTCCACAGTAAGAAAAAAGGGTCTTTCCTTTTCCATTCTTCTTGCTCCTCTTCAAACCTAAAGGCTCATTTGACTGCTCTTTCTCCACGGGAGACTCATCCTTTTGATCCCCCTTTGTGGAAATTGAACCAGGTGATAGATTAATTTTACTCACAACAATTAACAATTGATCATGCAAAATCACTCACAAAGAGACTGAAAATTGGAGCTGAACACTAAACTATATTAACTTAGTGTACAATAGCCAACCCTGTAAAATAATAGGTTGCTGAATAAATAACATACATCAGGGATTCGAATGCATGAGGAGAAATTCGAATCTAGCATAAAGCAGGCTTACTAAAATAAGCAAATCCCCCATAGGTGTAAAAAGTTGATCCCAAATTTGTCATGGAGCTCACGAATTGGAAAAATGGCTTAGGAAAGCTAAAGAGTGGTGGAATGGCAGCTCATACATGCTTTTTCATGGATAAAAGAGAGGAGGATGTGTAGGACAAAAAACTAGTCAACCTCACCTAGTCTAGCTTTTCCTTTTGCCTTAAAACACTGAAAAAGCAGGGAATAAAGTAGAAAAAGCAGAAGGGTGCCTAGGAGGCCAGGAATAAAGCAGAATAGATTCCTTTAGCTCTCCCATGCGCTACATGAGTCAAATAAGGCAAGTTTGACCATTATGGATAGGCAAATGACAACTTGCACAAGGTGGGACACATGAACTAGGCAAATAAGACAAAAATAATTAAATTAATGTCTAAGTGGGTAAACTATGGGTTGATTATTCTAAAACCCCCCCTTAAGCATGACTTATGAGTAATATATAAGAAAATTATAGGGCCTATCAATAAGTCTTAGTCACCCTTTACATATTGCATGTCTATTTAAACAAGGAAAGAGGCAAAACCAACTTGGGAAAATCCTCCCTTAAACATGGAATGTAAAACAAAATTGTAGAATCTTGTCTTCACTCATGCTTCATAGCATGATCAGCAATCCCCAGCAGTGATTTGATATTTCTGAAGGTCTTCTCACAAAATGATTTGGTGAAGATATCAGCTACTTGTTCTGAAGATGAACAGAAGAGTAGGTGAATGGTGCCATCATGCACAAG
>LPNX010281046.1:597446-630445 GCA_001517045.1 Pseudotsuga menziesii
TGTTGTTTTCCATCTTGGATCTCCTGCTGCTTCTTCATATTTTTTAGGATCATACTCCACCATCAAATAGCATTTTTCAGCAAACATAGGATCCTTCATGCACAGACCACTCTCAAATTGAGATCTAGTCCTCCTTGGGTCATTGGGATCCCCGGCTAGCTCACCTGCTGCATGTAGTGTCTTGGCTGCCCATTTTGGCCTTTTTGGGCTGTTATGGTATGCAATAAACTCATCTCCATCAGAAAAATCAGAATCAGCATGTTCAACAAACTATTTACTTACTTCTTGAGGTTCAGGTGGTGAAGAGGCTTCACCAACTTCCACTGCTGCAAGGGATTCTTCTTCAAACTGAACACACCTTTCAATGAAGGATTTGTTTGTGCTCAAATTTATCAAATTGTACCCTTTTGAATATTCAGAGTATCCAACAAAAATACACTCTTGGCTTTGGGGCTCCAAATCCTTCCTCTTCTCTGTCGGGATTCTAGCCCAAGCCTTTGAGCCAAAAATCCTGAAATGGGTCACATCTAGCTTGTGCCCACTCCATGCTTCGAAGGGAGTTATGCCATCAAGCTGTTTTTGAGGCACCCTATTCTTAATATAGGCTGCATAGTTGATAGCTTCGGCCCAGTACTTTGGTGGAAAAGTTTTGGCCTCCATCATGCATGTTGCCATCTCCTTCAGTGATCTGTTCTTCCTCTCAGCAACACCATTTTGTTGTGGTGTGTAAGGGATAGAATGCTGCATATGAATACTTGCATCTGTACAATAATTAATAAACTTAGACTTGACATACTCACCACCATTGTCAGATTTGAGGGCCTTGAGTTTCCTTCCAGACTGGTTTTCAACCAAAGCCTTAAAGACTTTGAATAGGACAAAAAATTCAGACTTGTGTTTCAGGAAGTGAACCCAGCAATACCTAGAAAAGTCATCAATGAAATTCAATGCGTATTTGTCCTAACTCATGGACATATGAGGGAATGGGCCAGCAACATCACTGTGGATCAGATCGAGGGGTGCAGAGGTTCTCTCATGACTAGCTCTCTCAAATTTGTGCTCTGGGTGTTTTCCTAGGATACAACCTTGGCAGAATCCTTTGGAAAATTTTATCTTGGGAAACCCTATGACCATCTCTTTTTCACTAAGATAAGAAAGATATTTATAGTTTAGGTGGCCAAATCTTTCATGCCAAAGCTTGCTGGCTTCAATAGCATGAATGAGAAGAGCAGAGGGGTTTGAGTAAGGTAGGAAGTGTGAGAACATGTATACCTTTTGAGCATGATTTGCAACTCCTTTTGCAATGAATCTACCAGTTGAGATCTCTTTGATCTCAAATTCATCAGGTGAGAATATGACTTTCTTAGGAGACCCAGTGTGGGTCATCTGGTACACTCATAGGAGGTTGGAGGCAAGACCAGGCACATACAGCACATTGCTGAACTGACCATGATCAAGATCTATCCTTCCTTTGCCTTTACTTTCAGTGAGAGAGGCATCTCCCAGTACAATAGATGGTCCTTTCGACATGTCCAGTGACGAGAAGGCCTCATTAGTTGAAACCATGTGTCTTGAAGTTCCAGAATCAATGATAAAACTGGGTGAGCTTGATGTGCCAGCAACTAGAGCATGAACTCTCTCTCTGTCATCTGAACTTGATCCTCCTTCTCTCTTCTTTGAGCTTTCTAGAAGGGAGATGCCATTCTTCTCCAGGAGTTGGGTCAGCATATCTATTTGCTTCTTCATACAAGAGCTTTCAGTGTGATTTCCCTTATTGCAGTATGCGCACTTGCTCATTTCACCTTTGTTTTTCTTCTTCTAGTAGTTCTTCTTGGGACCTTGTAGATCCTCCGGAGACTGTTTCTTGTCTCTCTTTTGCTCAGGTGGCTTTTTAGCTTTATTTTTTCCTTTTGAATCCACCTTCGAATCTCCAGCAATCAAAGCTTGATCTTTGGATGGTTTGATGGTGCCCATCATCACCAACTTGTCCTGTTCTTGTGTGAGTGATTCCATGAAATCTGCAAGGCTAGGCATCTTCCAGGTTCGAGCTGTCAGTTTTGTGGCATAGAAGGTCGAAACAAACACTGAATAGTCAGGGCCTACCTTCGAGAGGATGTCCAGTATGAGCTGATCATCTTTCTTTTCAATCCCACACTGTTTCAGCTGCAAAACTAGTGCTTTGAACTTGGAGAAATATAGTTGCAGGGATTCAAAGCTATTTGGACTCAGAGAAATCAGCTCATTTTCGATTTGATGTCCCCTCATCTCATCTGTCTTTCCAAAAAGATCAGCAAGCTTCTCCCATACTTCATTCGGTGATGTCAATCCATCAAGATGGAAAAGGAGGTCTCTGGAAATACTTAGACACAGGAGGCCATAAGCCTCATCCCTCCTATTGTGCCATTTTATCTTCTCTGCAGCTGCATTGGGCTATGCTTCTGTTGCCATAGTCACCCTGTAGAGACCTTTTGCTCTCAACAGTATCTCCATCTCTGCTTTCCATTCAAAGAAATTGAAAGGAGTCAAGATAGTTTTCTGTGATCGATCCATAGCTTAGAAAATTTGTCCCGGCTGTCAGTAGAAGGCTCCCAGTCACTGATGTCGAACCTGCAAAACAATTTTTGAAGGAGAGAAACAACCTACAATGGCTTTGATACCATGTGGAAATTGAACCAGGTGATATATTAATTTTACTCACAACAATTAACAATTGATCATGCAAAATCACTCACAAAGAGACTAAAAATTGGAGCTGAACACTAAACTATATTAACTCAGTGTACAATAGCCAACCCTGTAAAATAATATGTTGCTGAATAAATAACATACATCAGGGATTTGAATGCATGAGGATCAATTCGAATCTAGCATAAAGAAGGCTTACTAAAATAAGCAAATCCCCCATAGGTGTAAAAAGCTGATCCCAAATCTGTCATGGAGCTCACGAATTGGAAAAATGGCTTAGGAAAGATAAAGAGTGGTGGAATGGCAGCTCATACATGCTTTTTCATGGAGAAAAGAGAGGAGGATGTGTAGGACAAAAAACTAGTCAACCTCACCTAGTCTAGCTTTTCCTTTTCCTAGTAGTTTTTCATGACAAAATCAGCCTTCATTTTGCATCTTTTTGTGAGTTATCCCTGTTTATAAGGATCCCATCCCTTATGGAGTTTCTTTAGGCTCGGTTCTAACTCCTCAAAATAGACTTGACTGGCGAGTAAATTTGTTCATTCAGACTCGTTAAGAATAAGTGAACGAGCATCCACATTGGTGGTAGGTTATCGTGTTTCAAGTGGAATAGTTACGAAAAAGGAGCACTCTCTTTTCTTCGAAATTGAGAAGATTATTCTCAGGCATATGTTTATCACTTTTTCAGACCTAAGGGACTAAACTTATGGAAAAGGAACACCTGGTATGAGCTTAGTTTTCTCTTTCTTCGTGCTCTAGACCTAAACATGAAAAAAAATTCTAGCGTATTGTATGTCTTTGTCATTCTCGCCAAAAACTAAAGAACAAAGCATCAATTTTATTGTTGTAAGCCCCATTTCTCATAATCAAATGGATCTTTCCGAGTGATATTGACTTCCTTCACACTCGTTAAACTCATGCTATTTATCGCTCTTGAAGGTGTGTCAGTCTGGTGATAGTTTACCCCTTTTTCGGACCTTGTAGACAAAGTACGAAAAATGTATACCTTAGTCCTTCGAGAGATAAGAGAGTTCTTCTATGGATTGTTTTATACTTTTCCAGCCTTAGGAGATTAAATTGTATGAAAAAGAACCCCCTGGATTATTATTCGGAGTTTTCAGACTCTCAAAATATGAAAACACCGACGAGCATGTACTAGTTTGAGCTCGTGAAATCCATGAATCAGTGAAATTATCAAGAATTATTCTCTCCCCTCTTCAAGATTGTCAAAAATGAAGAGAGACTCGAGTTGAATTTCCTGGACTTGTTAAAATTTAACAGGAAAGATACGGAAGAATTACTCTCTTTGGGTTATAAACAGTGACAAATGTCCTCCTTGAACATAGAACTCTCTGAACTTTTCAATACTCATGTCTCAGTTTACACTTTCAGCTCAGCTATTACTTCGAGTATTTACTCCTACACTTGTCCTTTATACATGGGGAATATGATCATGTCTCCTACAAGTCAGATAAGTGTAGTTGTTCTATATGCAAGTCAAAAGCTACCTTGGGTTATCTATGTGCCGTGCTCACTATTCAAGGATTTGTCCCTTCATCTACTTATTATCCTTATTCCCATCATTATCCTATCTAATTATTACTTGTGTCTACCTTCCCGTATCCAGTTCCTAGTCACTCTTGTGATCTGTTGGAGGATTCATTGCCTTCCTCATCATAACATGGTTTCTCATCAACACTTCCTGAAGATGAAAACCTAGAGTTTTGATGATGGTACCTTAGGATTCACTACAATTATTGGTGAATTCCTTTGCTTCAATTGTCAGTATCACTGATTGTATGAAATCCTATTGAGTTCCTTCCGTGTTTGACTTCACCACATCTATTCACATCGTAGGGATTGTACTGGTTCCTTTGGATTTCGATGAAGACCTTAGGTTCACCTTTATAACCTAAGTTGCACAAGATTGTGTTATGATCAGCTACACTGCTTCCAGTTTTTGAAGACTCATCATTATATTGTGGATTTGATCCACCTTTGTAATATACGTGGTCTTGTTACTTGTATCATATGATGTAATCAAATATTGTAAAGGATCTAGTGTTCCATTATATTGAACATGGAATCCTCAGATATTATTTTGGATATGACTTTGATATGTATATGTTTCAAGTACCTCCTCTACTGCCTTGGTCACTTGAGTTCTCCAAGATAAAATACTGTAACGTATTTTGGCCATCATTTCCCTTTGATATCACACATTAGGGGGAGTCTATTATCATGTAAAATGGCACTTCTCCATCCAAGTAATGACACCCAGTGTTTCAGAACACAAAAGGACAATCTGGATTGAAGTAGCCAAAACACTATAGACGGGCATGATTGTTGATACACCATCACCTAACCAGCTGAATATATTTTTGTTTGGACATTAGGGTTGAACATGCAACTATTTTCACATCAACCCACGTATCATACGCAAGTATGTGCATTGCAACTCAAGTATATATATTTAGGGCTTGAACCTGCGGGTTTCCTTAAAGTAAGTCGCATTTCATACACGACTTTCCTATATTAATAGTCATGTGTGACTTAATTTGAAGTTAAAAAATATAAACATGATTAGTCAAGGATAGTTGGGTCCTTAATCATAACTATCCCAACTTCCTCAACCATCGAAACCTCTCTCTTTCCTCATGTATAAATAGAGGGTAGGGGTTGAGGCTAATCAATCATTCTAAGTAGAGAAAAGTTATGCTGGTGGTATTCCTTCATATATATTGGAGCAACAGAACTCAGTGTCCTTGGTTTGTAGAGGAGCACTTGTTTCAGGCGTTGGGTTGTAATCTCACCATCCTTGTTTATCATTAAATAAAGTTCTTCTTCCAAAGTTGTGTATTTGCTCTATTATGTATTGTGAATTATCTTATTATTTCATCATGAATATGTTATTTCATTAACCATTAATATGATATATTGCAGCAAGATATTGTTCTTTGCAGGTGATTGGAGATACCCTGGAAGCTGTGGAAGTGAGTTGAAGAGAAGAATAAAAGCTAGGATCAACCGTTATAAACAAGGTGTCCCCATTTTTATTCCTATTTCTATTTCAATTCCTAAAATGGTTGACTATATGCAAGTTAGTTAGTAAGTTGGTAACCCTAGAGTCCCTAGGTTATAAGGGTGTGTTTTCCTAAACAACAACAAGTACTGGTGCAGTACAAAGCTTGTTTTTTATTTGTTCAAAATCTTGTTGTTGTGTCGGTGTCCATTTGAATACAGTTTTCCCATTTCCTTTCATCAATTGATTCAAAGGCCATGCGATGTGGCTGAAGCCAAGTATGAATCATCGATATAAATTTTCCAAACCAAAAACTTCTAAGTTCATGAATGTTTTGAGGAATGGGCCAATATTTGAGGATCTATACTTTTTATGGGTCGACATGAATGCCAGTAGAGTCAATTACATACCCTAAATACTTAATGTTGGTCATCACAAATAAGCATTTTCCATGTTCAGATATAAGCAATGTTGTTGGAGAGTGTCGAAGACTTGTCGAAGCTATTTGACATGTTCTTCCCATGATCAATTGAAAATCAAGATATCGGTGAGATAGACAATGACACATTTACCAATGAAAGGTCGTAGAAGGTCATCCATATATTTCATGAAGGTTTCAGGTGCATTAGTTAAGCTGAAAGGAATGACTAACCATTCAAACAATCCTTCCTTGCTTTTGAAAGTCGTTTTCCATAGATCAGTGGACTCGATTGGAATTTGGAGGTATCCTGACTTGAGGTCGAGTTTCGTAAGGAACTTAGCACCTTTCATATTGTCGATGAGTTCATCAATCCATGGAAGAGGGTATCTATTATTCACTAAAATTTTGTTGAGAGACTGATAGTCGATGCACATGCACCAAGTCTCCTCTTTCTTTGGAACTAATACAACTGGACTTCCATAAGGAGAGGAGCTGGGGAAAATATGATCCTTGTCAATCAAATCCTAGATTTTCTTGTGAATCTCTTCATTTTAAAGAATGGATATTCTGTAAACAGATGCATTAGGTAATAAAGAACCAGGAACAATTTCAATGGAGGTTTTTACCTAACAATGCAGAGGTACTCCATCGGGTGCTTGAAATATGTTCTTGTATTCTTCAACAATGTTGTTGATCTATTGTTGTTTTCGGGAGCTATGTTGGGCGATGATTCTAATTGTTGTTGTAGTCTTCCTGGAATGTTGAGGCTTGATCATGATTAATATGAACTTTTGAGCATGATTGATAAGATTCTTTTTTCTTTGGAAGATATCATAGCAACCGTTGATGTGGGTTGTCACTCTGGTATGCTATAGCATTGATTCTAGATTTTGACAATCACCTTCTGAGAACGTGACTGATATGTACTAAGTTGATCCCATAGGTAGGGTTTACCGAATAGAGCGTCGGCTGCAGAAAGTAGTTCCATGTCACATATTACTTCATCTTCAAAAGGATTAATGAAGTGGGCGAGTAGACATTGTCGCGTGATCCTTAGTTCATGCCCATCCTTCATCCAAGCGATATTGTAAGGTTGAGGATGTGGAGTGGTGACAAGACCTAACTTCTTCACAAGATATTTAGAAATGAAGTTCTTCTAGATATCGTTATCCATAATCAAATGTAATGGATTTTCTGAACCCATATTCGTGTATGGAATAGGTGCTCTCATTCCTCCTCATCGATGATAGTCGAGGCATTCGGAGTGGTCTAAGTAGAAGCCAAGAGGGTTGATGTATTTGGATCAAATTCTATGAGGGTTCTATCAAAAAATTTGGATGTCAACAATTTTGCAAAAAATGTCTTCGAAGCTTTGCATTCTAACATATCATGCCATATGGAACTGTGATAATCATAGCATTTCTTGGTAGGAGCTTGTTTGCTACGATCCCTCTTGTGTTTCTGAAAGTTCTTCTTTTGATGATCGGGCTTTGGTGGAGTTGGATGAGAAGGGTTCTTGAACTTGTCGAAGTCGGCTGGTGACTTCTTGTCATATGTTCGACCTATTGGCTTGTTCGCGAAACGTGCTTTTCCTTTATGTTTAGCTTCAAGATTTATGGTGTAATGAAATGCATTCGCAAGTGTACTGACAGTCAGAAACTCCATCTCTTACTGAATGTATGGGGATAAACCATTTATGTACTTTAGGACAATCAAATTCTCTTCTTCTTGGACGCCAAGTCTATCTAGAAGTCGATAGAACTCGTTGGTGTAACTCTATACAAACTGGTATTTCCATTACCTTAGCTTCTACCAGTTCTTATACTGCTATTCAAGGTACTTGGGCGGTTATAACTCCTTTCAGATATATTTAACAAATTTTACCCATGTGTCTGTGGGGTCTTCTTATTTTTCCATATTTGTCAATAGATTCTCCCACAAGCAGTGTACGGAGGTTGACATATTTAAGGATGCAATGGTGATCTTTTCCACTTCGGAGCGTTGATTCACTGCATAGTAAGATTCCAGTTGTTGTACCCAATTGTCGACGGATTCTGTGTCAATATTTCCTTAAATTTTTGGTATGTCCAGATTCATTTTCACTTTGAAGGGGTTTATTTTATCGGAGTGATGTCGCATTGAGGATTCCCCAGAGTTCGCAGTGACTCTCATGAGAATATCGCTGAATTGGGTGAATAGTTCGGTTCGCTAGAGAGCCGTTTTTTTTTATATGAGATGTTATGTCTCGTCAGTTCCATGTCTATTGTTTGCTTCTTCGACCATATTTTCTAAAGTCGAAGGAAATGTATGCTTGTGTTGCTGAGTTTGCGAGAGTGTTTGAATAGGCATGAGTTAAATAAATTCAATGGAAGTTCTTATGTAACTTAAGATATGAACAAGATCTTGCTCTGATACCAATGATCTAGGTCATGCCCAGGTGCACGTTGGGGAAAAACATCGACTGAATGAGTCGAGTACTGTTATGGCATAAGCATATAATAAGAATCAACAAAGAAGGAAACACACTAGGTCGACAAGAAATATACACATAGACAATATGCAAGAATTTGAACCAATTTATTACTTCTTCTCCATGAAAGATGGAGGAATTAGAAAGATGTCTATATTACATTAATGTACATGCTTATATAGGATGCTAAGATTCTTAGGTGACTACCTGCTACGTTCAATTACAAAATAATTTATAATGGTTAAGAAGTTCAACCTTCGTAGAGCATGTTGGTATGTTGTATGTCGAGGCAGACCTGTCGAATGAACATGTCGAGGTGGACCTGTCGAAGGTGAACCTGTCGGTTGATGGTTGAATCACTTTTGTATTAAAAGATGAAAAGAGAAATCTAAAACCAAAGCCTTGATTTCAATAGCTTTTCCTTTACAATATCTTTGACACACTCAACACCTATTACCAACAAATACAAACTCTTCCTCACAACACTCTCAAATTTTCCTCTATACCATACTTCAATCCAAAAAAATAAGGATGCTCTTCCTGGTCTCCCCTCACATGATCCATGAAAATTTCTTTTATAGTCCAAGGGAAGCCCAAATGAGTTGAGATATTTTGGGAAGAGGATAGGGAATGATCCCTATGGGCTAGGAGGTCAAGTTCCAGCTCTCCCACATGTATAGGATCATCCTCCACGATATATTTCGCTTGGAATCCTCTCGAAACTTCTATTTTTTCTTCCTTAATCTTGTTGACGCTTCTTGCAATAAGGGTAAGTGCGTCAGTTCACCTTGTAGTGAAGAAAAGGGCACCACCAATTCCTACTGCCAATGTGAAACAAGTGTCAAGGATGGATGGCGCTTTGTGTGAGAAGGAAAAGTGCATTATCTAGGCTAGGAATATGCAACAAGTATCCAAAAGAGTTATTGGATAGGGATTTTGAGGGATTGAAGCATTGGTATATATTTTAGGTGTAACATCGACCTCTACATCAATAGTATGATCCTCCTACATCGGATGTACAGAATTCGTACGTTAGCTGTATGAATCTCCTCTACTCTGTACGGTCCTCCCTCTGTGTGATCTGTGTGTTCCAATGTTCTACTTGGTGACTGTGAATCTCTCATATGAGTGTTCCTCTGTATTCTCAACAAAATTATCCTTTTGACTTCTCTCTCTATATGTATCCCTCCTATGTATGTTCCTCTCTACCAAATATCCTTTTAACTCAATGGATAAGAGAAAACCCTAACCCTCATTATGGATCAATGGATGTGATCCTCCACTGAGATCAATGGCCAAGATTAGATTATCCATCACTTTCACTTTTCACTTTATAAAAGTGATCCATTAAATCAAAATCAAATTAGAATAATTAATGTATTTTCCGAAGTCTAAACTTAGTAAAATCACATAAAATACATTTGGCTTCCTATTTAATTTCTTCTTAGCATGCAAGGAAACATGAAATGTTAAGATTTCATATCCTGGGCTAGATATCACTAGTGTTTAATTCAAACTCACATCAGTAGCATATGCAAAATCACTGAAAGAAACACAATCACAAGATAGACACAATATTTATCCTGGGAAACCCTCAAGGGGAAGAAAACCCAACAAAACTTTCTCTGTATAAGATATAACCCCAAAATAGGTATTCTCCTCCTTGTTCTCTCTCTCTCTCTCTCTCTCTCTCTCTCTCTCTCTCTCTCTCTCTCTCTCTCTCTCTCCTATGCACTACAACAGTGAGTGATACTGTGTTCAAATAAGAAGCACAACTCTTCTATTTATACACATTGAGCCAACTGAATTTTACCCTAAATAAGTCAGCCCCACTAAAATTTATGGCCTGACTTCACCTCATGACTCTATGATGACCAATTACAATAGTGACACCCTGATGGAGGAATAATAACATCTCTCTTGGGTTACATCAGTAAAATACATTTAGAATATCCTTTGAAGTTACAATATTTCAACACTCCCCCTTAACGAGAAGGTTATTCTACTGACAAAATCATCATAGACTATAGGAGAACAGAGAGACAATATCTTCAGCAGTATTGAGGTAATACATCTATACGTCAAAGAAAGTTTTCACAATTAGTAACTGGACCAGTTACTCTTTAATGTATTCATCTTCTGCATCACATGATCACTTGATCCTTTTGTAGCAACACTTAGACCTTTCAATCCTTCGTAGCAGCACTTAGGTCTTCTGATCCTTTGCAGCAGTACTTTGAACTTCTCGATCCTTTGCAGGATCACTTATTTCTTCTCGATCCTTTGTAGTGACACTTCGATCCTTTCGATCCTTTGCAACAACTCTTCTACCTTTCGATCCTTTGTAGCAGCACTTCAATATTCTTGATCCTTTGCAGCAACACTTCAATCATTTCGATCCTTTCTCACAACACTTCAATCCTTTCGATCCTTTGTATTAGCACTTCGATCCTTTCGATCCTTTGTAGCCACACTTCGATCTACTTGATCCTTTTCCACCATGTTACCTATTGTACACATGATATCTTTGCAGGATGATCAATCCCTATTAATTTAGGACATAGTTCCAAGGATGATGCAATCCTCCATTAGCCTGGTCCATAGTATCGACTAGCTGAATCATCTACACCTGAATGTAGATTTCAACTGCACATAGATGCAGGTCCTATTGAACGTAAGTACTCATCGTAGGCCATCCATACCACTGAGGTTAGGACCAGTCTCTAGTGAGTGTTATACTACGGTATCTACACATATGTGTAGGCATACTCTTCCATGCAAGAGTATTGTACGCCGATAAGATCTCAACTGCATACAAAATTTCGGCCCTCATCATAGAACATCCTTGCCACTGAGGTTAGGACCACTCCCAAGTGAGTGTTATACTATGACATCCATGAGGACTCATCATAGAGAATCCATACCACTAAGGTTAGGACCACTCCCAAGTGAGTGTTATTCTATGGCATCTACGTATGAATGTAGGTATCCTCTCCATACAAGAGTAATGTGTGCAAAGTAGATCTCAACTGCATACAAATGTCGGTCCTATCATATGTGAGGACTCATTGTAGAGCATCCTTACCATTGAGGTTAGGACCACTCTCATGAATAAAGTGTTATACCTTCCATCCTCAAGAGAGGATACTATCGTCCACAAGTAAACGCCAGACCTTGTCAGCATCTTCAAGTGCACTGGACCTCTTTCATGCTGGAGCATCACTGTCATCCCATCATCGATGTAAGTCTCATCATCACTCCCCCTTTCCTGGGAGGATCCATATTATCAACGTGCTTCCCATTTTTCCGGGGAGGGTTCATGTCTTCGACCTATTCTTCCTTTCTGAAGAGAGTCCATATCTTTGAATTGTTACTCCTTTATGAAGAAGGTCCATATCTTCATCATTTGTAGTACCATCACTATTCCACCTTGCGAGGAAATTCTTTTCGAACTACACCAAGATTGTCACATAAATATTCAAACTTTACTCGAGATAGAGGCTTGGTCAGTACATCAACAAATTTCTCATCGGTACTCACATACTGGATTTTTATAGCTCCCTTTTGTACCATATACCTTATATAAAAGTATTATATTTCTATGTGCTTTGATTTATAATGGAACACTGGATTCTCTATCATCATTATACAACTCTGGTTTTCACAAAGAATCACTTTGGTGTTCAAATCCATGTCAAATAGTCATGACATCAGTTTTCAAAGCCATGTCGCTTCACAACTAGCGGAGCAAGTTGCAATATATTCTGATTCAGTTGTACTGAGAGAAATGCTGGACTATTTCTTACTAAACCGTGAGATCATGGAAAATCCCAGACAATAACATCCTCCTAAGGTACTCTTTCTATCTGCGACACTTCCTTCCCAATTTGAATCCGTATATCCATAAAATATGTAATCATGATCTCTACGATAGTAAATTCCAAGGACTATCATACCTTTTAGGTGCCTCGTCACATGATTTGCAGCTATTAGGTGAACCCATATAGGTTTAACTAGATACGGACTCAAGGTTTTCACAACAAATCATATATCTGGACTTTTGTTCGTCAAATACATTAATGACCCAATAATTTTTCTGTACTGATTCATATCCACTAACTCTGATGTCTCATCAGACAACAACTTCAGGTTTTTTTCCATGGGTGTGGCCATGGCTTTACAACCCAACATATCAAATATTTTCAATATTTCTACTGCATAATTTCCCTAATTTAGAAATATTCCTTCTGGACTCTGCCACACTTCCATCCCCGGGAAATAATGCATCAATCCAATATATTTCATCTTGAATTATCTAGTTTTCTTCTTCTTGCAATATGTGATATGTTTCTCATTTCCAATCAGAAATAGACCATCCACATACAGTAATAGTATGACTTGTTCATCATCCATAATCTTCATATAAAGGTTAGGATCAACTTTACTCTTGGTAAATCCCAAGCTTGTAAGAAGCTATCTATTCTACCATACCAAGATATAAAATATTTCTTCAGTCCATATGAAGCCTTTTTCAACTTACATACATGAGTCACTCTGCTTTCTCCTTCAAATCCTTGTGGTTGTTCAATGTAAACCTCTTCCTCAATCATACCATTAAGGAAGGCTATCTTTACATGCATTTGGTGTAAGTCCCACTTCATCATGGAAGAAAGTGCCCTGATGGTTCTGATGGAAGTGTACCTTGCTATTGGAGAAAATGTCTCTTCATAATCAATCCCCTCTTTCTGAGAGAATCCTCTAGCCACAAATATTGCCTTGTACTTTTCAATACTTCCATCAGCAACATGTTTTATATTGTATATCCATTTCAAAGATACCACACTTTTGTTTTCCAGTTTGGGTACTATATCCCAAACATCATTATTCATCATTGACTGGTATTATTTCGTCATTGATTCAACCCATTCTTTCTTATGTGCAACTTCCTCATAGCTGGCAGGTTCTTGATCTACAAGCTCACACATCAAAGCTAGATAACTGGAATATGGATTTGATATTTTGTTGATTCTTGTGGATCCTTTGGATCTCCATATCTCTCTGCTTCTTGTATTATTTCTTTTACCCAAGTAGGTTTTCTCTTCTGAGATATATCCATAGTAGGCGGGTTCCTGAGGTTTTAGCATATCATGATCTTCAGATGCTACTATTTCAGGAGAGGGTTCAACTTCTACCATTCTAGGAGGTACATCCTCTTCATGTACTTCTTCAAGTTGACACCTTCTAGATTTCTTAATAGTTGTCTCTTAATAAAATGTTACATCCCTACTAATATCGATATGATAGAAATCTTGAAATGTATATCATGAAGGATTTGGAGACTTCAGTGTATCCAACAAATATTCCCTTCTTTCGATAAGGATCCAA
This sequence comes from Pseudotsuga menziesii, assembly GCA_001517045.1. NCBI lineage: Eukaryota > Viridiplantae > Streptophyta > Pinopsida > Pinales > Pinaceae > Pseudotsuga > Pseudotsuga menziesii. The sequence goes on from LPNX010281046.1 coordinate 611,430, forward strand.
CTTGGTTCTCTTCTCTTTCATAATATGCACATATACTGGACAACCAATTATCTTGAAGTGGCTTACTTCAGGTTTCTTTCCTATATACATCTATTCAAGAATATTGAATCCAAGAGAACTATGAGATAATATATTTTTCACATATACGATTGTTCTTGTTTCTTCATCCCATAGGTTCATGGGGAGGTCTTGGTCATGAATCATAGTTTTCACTGCTTCAGTAATAGTTCTATTCTTTCTTTCTGCAACACCATTCTGTTGGGGATTATTGGGAGTGGTTAGTTCCCTCTTGATTCTTACCTCCTTACATAATGCTTCAAATTCCTTTGAAGTGTATTCTCCACCATTATCTGATCTCAATGTCTTGATTCTCTTTTTTGAATGGTTCTCTATCAAGGCTTTGAATTCCCTGAATTTCCCGAACACTTCACTCTTGTTCTTCAAGAAGTATATCCATGTCTTTCTTGAATAGTTATTGATAAATGTAACATAATATTCATATCCACTTAATGATATGGAGGGCATAGGACCACATACATCAGAATGAATTAGTTCTAATGTACCTTTAGTCTTTGTTTCACTTTTTGGAAAGCGATTCTTGATGTTCTTTCCTCTTGCACATCCTTTGCAAGTTCCTTCATCATCAATTTTCAGATATGGTAACCTTGTTACCACCTTGCTCACATAGGATAGTTCTTTATAGTTGATACGAGAAATCCTTCTATGCCACAGTTCACTTGAGCTGGTAGTCTCATGTACAAGGGTTGTCTCTGGATGTCCTTTGAGTTTGTACATTCCTCCCTCTTCATCACCAATGTCCACAGCATCTTCAAGTGTCTTTCCTTTGGACCACATAAGTACTTATCCATCTATAAAAGAAACTCTATATCCTTTCTTATCTAGATCTGATATGGAAAGTAAGTTCTTCAAACCTAGTACATACAACACTTCCTTCATCTTCATGGAAGTCCCAGAGTCAAGCTTGTTTCCTGATTCACCAATACCTTTGATGGGATATTGATAGTCATTTTCCAATGATACCTTCTGAGGAGAGTTCTTTTCTTCAAGTCTTCACAGAATTTGCTTCTTCCTTGTCATGTGCTTTGAGGCACCACTATCAATAATCCATGTATCTTCACCAAGTGTTACAGACCTAGAGAGTGCAGAGAATAATACATATTCATCTACATCTACTTCTTTTGTTATTCTCTATTGAGGTCTTTCTTCCTCATTCTCATCTTCATCTAGATGAGCTTGATGTATCTTGTTGTTGTTGTTCTTCTTTAGTGATGGACACTCTCTGGCTAGGTGTCATATATTATGACAGTTGTAGCATTGATACTTTAAGTAATCCCTCTTCTTATTTTGAAACTTCTTCTTGGAAGGTTTATGATTACCCTTATTGAAGTTTGATTGTTTCCTTTATTTACTATGGATGGCTAGAGCTTGATCATTTTCTCTGAGTAGATATTCTCTTTTAGCTACTCTAGCTTCTTCTTGAATGTAATCTTCCCATACTATGTCAAACTTCATACTTTCTTTCTAACACACGGAGTCTGTATGAATGAGTCCCAAGGTCTAGTGAGACCATTGAGAGCTATCATAAATAGTTCATCCTCATCAAGGGTGTCTCCAATAACACTTAGTTGTTTTCTAAACTAAGAGACCCTTATGAAGTAATCTTGAATAGATTCTCCTTTACTCATCTTAGTGCCCTTCAGTTGAGCTCTCAGATTCATCTGTATGTTGATGTTCCTTCCCTAGTACACTTTGGAAAGTGCATCATACATATTCTTTAGTGTCTTCTTAATGACACTCGAGGGATAAAGTGATCTTTAATAGAATCAACAACGATCCTCATTGCCTTGACTAGGTATTATGCATGTGTCTCCTTATCTTCAACTTCTGTTGGTTCAGCAATTTCATCCTTTATGTACTTCTCAAGGAAATTCTCTCTAAGAATGAGACCAATCCTATACTTCCATGCTAGGAAGTTTTCTATGCCTTCTAATTTGTACTCAAGCTTAGTGCTTGGGGCCATCCTGTCCAGTAGGTCACAAAAAAATTAAAATTTCTCAAAATGAAAAGCTGACCTTACCAGGATATGCACTTGACTGAGGCAATTTGGTTGGTCCAACTAATTTATGGAGACCCCAAATATTCACCCTTCAAATCCTACTTGTGAGGTTGCAGCTCTGTAGAATTTCTGGTTCTAGTTTTTTGCAGTTTTCTAGTTCAGGACCAAACTAGGGTTTGGATTTCCTAGAGATTCAACCACCCAAAAACTTTGATCCTGGGCTCAATAGATGCATCTAGGGAGGAATAAATTTCTATGCAAGCAGATCTTCCAAACTCCAAATTTTGCAAAAACCCTAATTTATTCCAGAGAGGTGGGAGAGGGAGTTTCACCTTATGAAAGTTATCCTATTCAAGCTAGCTTTGATACCATGTTAAGATTTAATATGCTAGAATAGATATCATTAGTTTTCAATTCAAATTCACAGCATTAGCATATGCATAATCACTAACAGAAACACAATCACAAGATAGACATAGTATTTATCCTGGGAAACCTTCAAGGGGAAGAAAACCCAACAAAACTTCCTTTGTATAAGATGTATAAGATATAACCCCAAAACATGTATTCTCCTCCTTGTTGTTCTCTCTCTCTCTCTCTCCCCTATGCGCTACACCAGTGAGTGAGACTGTGTTCAAATATGAAGCACATCTCTTCTATTTATGCACATTGACCAACCTCACTTTTACCCTAAACAAGTCGGCCCCACTAAACTGTCTAGGCCGATTTCACCTAGGAAGAATCAAAACAATATTTTATATTATTCATTAGGGTACTAATGACCCGACTTACAATGGAGTATTTACCTCATGAGTCTATGATGACCAATTACAATAGTGACACCCCAACAGAGGAATAGTAGCATCTCCCTTGCGTTACATTAGTAAAATACATTTAGAATATCCATTGAAGTTACAATATTTCAACATGAAATGCTAGAAGACCTTCCTTGTTGCCACTTTCTAACATTTTACTATTAATAATTGAAATTAATATTCTTAATTAATAGTAGACCAAATTGGGACACAAAACAAAATGTAAAATGGATGCAGGATTAGATGCAAAATTGGACGTCACACCAAACACATAAGTGGACACAAAACTAGATGCATAAAGGGACTCAACATTAGACACAAATTAGGATGCCAAACTAGACATAATACTAGGCCCAAAATTAGACTCAAAAATAGACATGAAAGTGGATTTCTAAATGGACATAAAATTGGGCACACAACTAGGAGCAAAACTTGATGCAACATTGGGTGTAAAATGAGGTGCAACACTGGGAAGAAATATAGATGCAACATTAGTTGTAAAACTAGATGCAACATTGGGCACAAACCTTGAAGAAAAAAAAGACTCAAAATGGAACACAAAATTGGATGCAAGATGGGATGCAACACTAGATGTAAAGCTGGACGCAACATTAGGTGTAGACATGGGTGAAAGACTAGGTGAGACACTGGGCACAAAATATATGTCAAACTTGACGCAACACAGGGTGCCATCCTGGATGGAAGAAAAGATGTAAAAATGGATGAAACATTAGACACAAACCTAGATGCGAAAAAGACATAAAATGAGAAACAACATTGGATGCAAAATGGGACACAACATCAGAAATAAAACTAGACTGAAAACTCGACATAATAATAGGCCCAAAATTGGATGCAACAGTAAACGAAGAATCAAACGATGCAAAACAAGGTCCAAAATTTGGCACAAAACTTGATGTAAAACTAGATGCAAAACTGGGCCCCAAATTGGTCGCAAACAAGGACATAACACAGGATGCAAAAAATGATGCAAAATTAGATGCAAAATTGGGAACAAAGAAGGGCATAAAAAAGAAACAAAAAAGGATGCAAAAAATTGGGTGCAAAATTAGACGCAAAAATGGATGTAAAAAAAGAAGAAAATAGGATGGAAAAGTTGATGCTTTAGAAAACTGTACAACAATGCCAGGTTTAGGGACGGATTGTTCACCACAATTGGGAAAAAAAATATACTAAAATTTGATGCAAATTCTAGTTTATGTTGTACACAGTTATCATATTGTATGGCACCAAGTCCCCTCCTTATAGGCTACCCAAGCTTCTAACTCCGGAAACATTTGTTCTAGAATATGTGAGGAAAATGTTTGAAGTTAACCTCCATTTTATCAAGAAAATAAATAAAGGAAGAATCGAGTTCCCCATATCCATGGGTGGGTATGCAATAAGAGACAAGAGAGGTCTCGAAGAAGTATTGAAAATTTTGAAGGATCTGAAATTGACTTTGGATACGCCTTGGAGATATGATCCTTATCTCTTAATAAGACATGTAAAAAGGGAGGAAACTCCCTAACTCTCTACATCATGAATCAATACTCGATATTGAAAATTTTTCCAATAAGGAAACATTCGAAGAGGTTGAGAGGACCATTATAGGAGATGCAGACCCAAGAAAAATAATTGTTCAAGCATTTCTAGATCCTACACCTGATCCCTCAGATGCACCATCCTATTTTACCTTCTATAGGACAAAGGGGGTTGTGGTTAGAAAATAAGACATACATTTTGAATCTTCCACTCATGAAAGATGTGATGAAATAAGGGAGTATAAATATAGAAAGTGTAATAGAGGGCTTCATGGAGAATGATAAATTTTCTTGGGAAAAGGGAGGCCCCTTATCTCAACATCCTTGAAGATGCAATGTTCGATAGGTTTTACGATGAGATGCATAGTGATGATGATGAATACATTGGAGTGATGATTTGGGGAACATGATAAAGACAAGGAGAAGTTAGTCCCATCTCTAAAATTGTAGATGTAGGAGAAGGAGGTGGGATCAAAACCCTAAATGTTGATAAGCTCCCCCCTCCTCCTAAGAAAGTGGACCCATGTATAAAGGCCCTTCCAATTATGTAGTCCATGCGCTATGTACAAGATTAGGGTCTAGGGAGCACTCAACCTATTCATATTGATAAGACACCTTAAAGACTAGGGTTAGGAGCTTATGTTAAAATTCCTAAGGATGAGAGAAAAGGGTTTGTTGATAGGTCAAAATGAACAAGGGAAAATAATAGGGGTTCTACCCAATAAGAAGTCCCAATTAGACCCCGGACCATTTAGAATAGGGAACACATTATGATTCTGTCCCGAAAACCATTACTTATTGGGGTTTCACTTGTTGCGACCCGATCCACCATTTATTGTTTAATAATTAAGAGATTAAATGCAATATGATCTAACCTAAATGTGATTTCTAACTAAACTAGCCTATCCCAGCTTGGAGCAAGATTAAAGAGAGTGAGCAGTGAAATAACAATTGATCATCCACATTGAGGTAGTTGTTTTAAGAAGCAGATAAACTGTAATGAACAAAAATATATAATAAATAAACACTAAATAACTATTAATAAATAAATAAATAACTCTTAATAAAGATTGTAACAAATATAAAAGTTATAAATATTAACATTTAATACTAAGTAGGTTAATCATGGTAATTAATTACTCAAGAGGTGACTTGAAAAGTCACCCCCCTTACCACTTAGGGTATAAAATACCCGACACTAATTCTTGTAAAACATCTTTTTATCTATCCAATTATCAATATATATTTGTCCTATTAATGACTTATCGAATATTCCAGGTGTTCTAGTAATATTGATTGTGTGAAGTGAATAAATATTTGCTTCATAAACAATTGACAAAATGAAAGCATAAATATTAGAACAATCTTGTTATTTATATCATTTTAATTTCACTATCCATAGAACATAAAGAACACGTGGATTAAGCAACATAGAGCTACAGGAAGAGTCCATTCAGAAATCTAAATCAATCTTACTCCATATTCACAGGTGAAAGAGCACGAATTAGTTCAAGACATTCATCCACATAATAGAAGTATTCCTATGCGAAAGCTAATCCATGGATTCTCCTCATTCACAGTTCAAGAATAGTACATCAAAAGGTTCCATGGATTATTCCTTGAGACTTTTGGAATTCTTTGAATAAATTTATTACAAAAATTTGATTTAATTCACCCTTGGGGGACCTTTGGTATTCCAATAACTTATCCTTTAGTGACTTTTGTCATGTAGTGGAATTTTCCTTCATGATACTTATTGACGTCTTTCTCTAGAGAGTTTCTTAGTTAGAGTCTTCAGAATTTGATGGTTTGACATCACTGATCGAACATGACCTTCACTTGTTCATGTTTATTGTGCTTGCTTTCAAACAATGAGCTTGGTCACTTCAACTTTGGATTTCTCGGTGGTCATCACGAGCGTATGCCTATGTACATTGTTACCCTATACGACCATATAAGTTTTAGCCATCCTTCTCTCATAGAATTTGAAGTGTATAAGGTCTTCGATTAAACTAATCCTTCTGGTTATCGATGATGTGGTCTTTGACTGTATTGAAATTTCCATTCTATTTGGTTGGTAATCTAAGAAAATTGTAATTGTTAGGACATAGATCTTGTTGATGCCTTTCCAACGACGTAAGGAATGCTTGAAATGAAGGCCCAAGTCAAAAAGTTATAGATAAATAACAAAAGAGACACTTCATTGTGCTATCGTCATCGCACGTCTTTGATGCCTCTCCTTGCTTTTCGACTTAGGACCAGTTTCTCTTACCATGATATCTTTCGAAAATCTTGCACTCTTCCCTCTGGACATGAGCTTTCTTAATATACTCACTTCTAATAAAAAAAGGCACACGCAAGATTGACCACCTTCTCGTATCGATAATATTCTCACTTTTGTCTTGATACATTTACAATATTCTCCCAACTGGACTTATGCTTCCCTACAAAGATAAACACTAGTCTTATTAGCCTTTTTACTATTATTCAACTTTGTTTGAAACAAAAACAATAAAAAACGAACAAAATTAAATTAAAACAAAATAAAAATCAATTAATTAAAACAATAGAGAAAATATAAAATAAATATAAAAAATCTAACATCCTAGCTTACCCACTAACCTATAACCTACCCCTAGACTAATTCACTAAACCCCTTTAATTCCTATGGCCCCGATTTAGATCCATGTGAAACATCCATTAAGCTTTAACAAAGTGAGGGGGTCATGAATGCCATGTTGGCATCCTTTGTATCCCTTAACATAACTTAACCCTAACACGAGATGCATATTCTCCATGACCATCGACCCAAAAATCAAATTTTTCCTGCCACACATTGGCCTAAATTTCATATTCTCTCTGATATAAAAAGTCATATTCTCTCCAACATTCCGCAAGAAAACTCAACTTATCTTCGACACTCCCCAAGAAAACTCAATTTATCTCCGACTGAAATTTTCAACGGGTTATGGTAAACTTAATTTCCTGTATTTTGGTGACAAACTCACTTTTTAATTTCCTGGCTTTCCCTTGGTGGGGAGGATGATACTGGCAAAATTTGTTCTAACAAATCTTGCAGTGTATTGGCTCTCATTGAGTAAGGTCCCGAAATCTATCATCAATGAAATTAGGAAAAAGACTATGGAGTTCATATGGTCTGGTAACCTTGAGACGACCAAATTTCATTTAGCTAAGTGGGACATTATTGCCAGGCCTATAGGAAAAGGTGGTTGGGGACTGGAAAATTTGTTCAAATTCTCTTTGGCTTTAAGAGTCAGGAGTTTATGGTTGGCTATTACTAGTGGTAGTCCGTGGTCCAAGGTTTTAAAGGTAAATATTTTAAGAAAATTACCATGGTTTAGTGGATTCATTGTAAGAAGAAACTCCGGAAGGGAGTATCAAACTTTTGGGCGAGTATGTTGGAGGCTTTTGGGGTCTGTGGGGACTGGCTTGCCTGGAACACAGGATATGGCAGATATATTCGGGTGGGGGAAGACCCTATCATTGGGGGGCCAATTAAGTTCTTGCTATCGGCTGAATTACTTTATATCCTTCACAATAAGGGCTACTACACTTTGAATAAGCTCTCAACCTCGCCAACTAGTGATATCTCCACTCATGGGTGGATTACTGCTTCTCCATTGGGTCTTTGTGGCAATTTCGGTATTGAATGGACTGAGTACATCATTGGGCTTCAGGATGGCTCGAGTTTTTTTTATAGACCTTCCCAAATGGACTCTACCTTATGTGGGGCTGGTGCGCTCCTTTTGTTGGATCAACATAATCATTATAAGCTCTGGATGCAATGTGGCCATGGACTCAACACAAAAGGGGTGCTTCTCTCCCTTTGGCTTCTCTTGCAGTTTTTATGGCGTCTTGGGTTGGATAACTTCTAGATATTTTCCGACTCTCAGGTTATTATCGATTGAGAAAATAACATACATCGAATAAATATCATCGTCTTATCGGCTTGGTTGCAGAAGACCCGATTGCTAATCAATCACTTCCATCATATTTCTTTTTCACACGTCTTCAGGGAGCATAATATTTTGGCTGACTAGTTGTCCAAGAAGGCGCTATTGGCAGAGGAGGGCTCTTTCTTCTTTGAATTTTGGCAAAATGGCTCTCTCTTATTGACTGGCTATGTGTAAACCATTTTGGTCTGATTTTTGTGGCCTTAATCTTTCTTGCCACCTATAGTTTTTTGTTCTTTTGTCACATTGGTCCATTGCTTTATCCATGTTTTTATGTTTTTTTTTACTAATGTTTTGTCCTCACTTCTTGGATAGTGATCCCATTTTTTTGTTCTATGACATGTGACCACTTCAGCCACTTTTGATCCATGTGCTAAACTTACTTGTATTCAGATAAATTTTCTTATCTTAAATAAAGTATAGCTTTTATTCATGGAAAAAAAACTCACTTTTTTACCTATCAGAATTCGATTTATTTGCATGTTATGCATCTTGGTTTGTGTTTATAATGGGGGAGCGGTTAAGTTATTGTTTAAACCCCATGCGCTCCTTCACGAGTTCACGTGGAAACCAAAAGGGGAGGGGTCATGCCATTTTGCACGCACCACCGTCAATATACATTCATAAACCCCTTCCCATGTTACAATAACGAGAGTTATGGTGTATAACACCATCAAAAGAATTACGTTATTACGTTATTTATGTTTTTATGAGGAAAATTTATAACGTGTAAGTTTTATTTAAATTTGAGATATATTTTTTTTAAATCTTTCATTAAAATCCAAGGTGCTTAATATTTAAGAGTTTTAAATTTTAAGAGACATGACCCATGATGCTAAGACATTTTTAAACTTCTAAGTGTTTAGTAGTTCAACGAGTGCGAGGAGAATCAAAGGATCAATGCCTAGGACTGAAAAAAACTACCTAGGCTTGGTTTATTTCATCTTCACGTTAAAATTTATCTCAACAACCTTTTTAATGCAAAGGAGCTTTTCACTGAGCGCATATATTTCAAATCTAGTCACATGGTAACTTTTCGAAATCGAAAGGGCTATTTTTTTAAGCGACATGACCTAATGACTAGGTTTGCCGAGAAATCATCAAGGTTGTTTTGGTACTTCTAGAGATTGGATTTGAATTCTGCGAGTTGTGTTGGATTCATAATGATGATCTTATCAATGATGAGTAGGTTTGTTGACAATACTTTCCCTTTCACAAACCCCAAAAATTATGCATAAAACATTTTTTTATTATTGAAAGTTGAGGCTTTGTTATTGCAACTGGCTTGCTCAAATTTAATTCCATTAGCTTCCCTACTATATGTGTTATATAGCCTTCATTTTGCTAGCAAGGATTGACACCATCTATCCTCGGTTGAAATATTTTAATCCTTAAACTAGACCAACTGATCACTTGGTGCACCTCGTGCTTGACATTTATTGAAAGATCAAATTGCTTTCGAAGTCAACTCTAAGTCAACTGATGAACATTAAACGTCGTATAAAGATGGTCTGAGTTGAGAGGGAGTCTTAATCCAAGGAAAAACCACTTACGACATGAAATAAAAGGAGGATGTGTATGGCTCATGAGACCCACCAGTTGCAACCCAGATGAAACTTCAACATGCATTGATTTAGTCATGCAAGCCTTTTATGACAAGTGAAACAACCTTTTTAAAGATGTGCTCAATTCAAGAGGGAATTGATCAAATCACAACACACACCAGAGTAGAGCGGCTAATCGCAACTTGATTGTTTCCATGTAGTTTTCAAACTTGGTATGCAAGGTCACAAGCAAAGAATGGGAGACAATGATTGGGAACTACGCATAGGAGGCCCAGGAGCACCATACAAGACTTTGAAATTGGCACTTAGAACACTCAATTAATCACATCAAAACAAACTGCTAGTAGAGGGTAAAACAACTAGATCCAACAATTCAAATTACTCATTCAAGGATGATAGGGACATTGACGAATATGATTGTAAAGGTATCACCATAAATTCAAGTAGTCAAACATCATTTATATTATTCATTATTCACATATCAATTCAGGTCGCATTCAGAAAACAAAAAATTTAGCATGGGGGGTTCTGGTTTTCTATTCCAAAGTAAAGAAAAGTAGGGTGGGATGTTGTGGCCACAATAATTGACGAATCACTAGAAGAACCAGTTATCTCTATTTAAATCACCCAAAGACTTCTATTCAATCCAAGTATTAAAGATAATTCCTTTGGACGAGCATGATACTTTCTATATTTAGGGGTACCACTTCGACATATATTCAAATTTTCAATTTGATATGAATTAATAATAGAGAACCTAAGATAATCTTACGACTATTCTTTATGATCTAGAGTATGGATTTTATTTACCAAGATTAATTCCAAACTGTGCTTTGCATTGGGCACAACACCATAGAGTAGAAATCATAAGTCAGACAAGTGCTTAAAGTTTGGTCCTCATCTTCGATACCATAGGCATGGGTATGCTACCGCAAGCGTCCATAGCCTCGCAAGAGTCCATAGCCTCGATAGTGTTGACTCTTAAACCCTTTTTAACATTGAATGCCATTGTCCCATTTTAATTTTTTGTTTGTATATGCAAATACACATTTCTTTTTTATCTCTTAGATATTTTTTGTTGTTGGTAGTGAGTATACATGGGAGCGGATTTAGTTAGCCCCTTAAAGGCATGGGAAGATATTTAGAGTCATTTTGATTTGGTGTGCATTGCCATGCCTCTAATTTGACCGGTGGGTTGACCACTTGAAAACATCATAGGATTTATCCAATTAAGTCTGTGAAGTGGGCATAGCTCGCCAGAGAGTAACCGAAAGACACCAAAGGTCCTAACGACTATTATTCTCATGTAAGCTCTTCCAAATCTATCAACGTTCCACCATGACAAGGATCCTACAATAAATCCTAAATAGCTTGTAAGGATGCTCAAATGAAATGCTTTGGTATTAGTAAAATATGATATATTTCTTCCCAATCGTGCCACTATCCAAACCCTAACTTTTGACACCCCAACAGATTAAACTATGGGTTTTGAATGACTTCATGGTGATCGATGCCAAAGGTTTGACTTACAAGTTTGAGTAGCAAAGATTGAACAAAACATGAGGTAGGGAGAGGGATACGTACAATCAAAACAATCCATCAAGATAGGCTGCATTGGAAGGGAGACAATTAGAAACCGATTAAAGTTACTAGTTACAAATAATAATAAAAATCCAAAATGGGCCAACAAATTTGTTTTAAAGCTTAGTATAAACTCAATTTTTTTAGATTTTCTCTCAAAATAAGAGTCACAAGAAAAAGGACCGAGAGCAAGTTCAAAGATCAAATCATTAAATCCAACCTTAAGTAGCATGAAATATTGTAAAAGCTTTGTTTAAGGGGAAAAAGCTTAAGAAATCACATCAAGTCAGTTTACAACAATCACTCCCTCTGACATTATATTGCTCAAGTTGAACCATGATTTCAACATCCTTCCCAAATCAGTTGATACTTGTACTCTTCTTATTTTTGTAAAGTCACCTTGAATATATTTGATTCTCCATGTTTCTCAAGCATGCCTTACTCACTTCCTATCTTAACATTATGAAAATAACAGGCTTAGGGATGACTCAACGGGAAGGTAATTGAGCTCACCTAAAGGGATTGCGGTTGGACTAGATACTAGGGGGAATAAATAGTTTGATAGGACAAGGAACTCTTATAAAACTAGAAGGGGTCTCAAAATTGCATATTTAGGAGCATCCTCCAAAAATTATTCAGAGAAGATTAGGTTGTTAGATTCCCATTTTTTTCATTATCAGATCAAATTTATTAAAATCACAAAAAGTCAATATTCACACCGCTTCAAGATCACTCAAACAACAATGCAATTGAAAAAAATTATTAGGTCTTAGTTGTTATATCACTAGTAGAATTTGGTAAATTAATGATTACATGACTAAAAACGTTAGTCAGAAGAGCATTTTAAGCTAAATATTACTAAATTTGACCAACATAACAAAAAATGATTAAAATAAATGACCAATTTAGTCATGGGATAAAAAATATAATATAATAATATTAACAAATTTTAAAACTCAAATTTAGGAAACAAAAATTATGGGAAAGAACATGGGCACTAATTGGGGGGATCAAATCCATCCAAGGCACTAATACGTTCACGAGGCGAGAGAATCATCTTTCATTTGGGAATTTCCTTCCTTGGGATCCCTCGTTGAAGGCTGCTTAGATCCAAAATCTAACAAAATTCCTACCGTCGTCGACCTATAGGGAGAAATCCATGATCCTAAGAGCAACGGGGATTAGTTAATGTCTAATGGAAATGAAGGATTAATTATTGTTACTGAAAATCCCTAGATCTCTAATACCAAGAATCAATGTGAGTTTCAATGCTTTGATGTGATTGCTGGTTGTGGAGATTAATGAAAACTTCGCATTTGCATGTGAAGGAACTTAATGGCCGATATTTTCTTTCGTACCAAATTACACGGATTGAATATCTTCATAAGCATTAAATCCTCTCACTCTAGTACGTTATTAGGCATTTCTTTTTCAAAATTTTAAAGGCAATATGATATAGTGAACTAAATTTTACAACCAACTAGGAAATGGCTTAGCAATCTTCCAACCACACTTGGTCAAGTCCTTGGATCACCTTGTGTTTGAATAGAAATTGCTTGTTTGGGAAGATCCATAGCGGAATAAACTGGAAATGATGGACAACCCCCTATGAAGGTAGATGACACATGATCGTGTGCATGCAAAGAAGGAAGGGTCACTCCTCACCTAGCAAATACATGTAAAATTTGACCAATGCATGATATTCAACTCTTGGGCACCAGTGAATCCTAATGGGAATGTTTTATGGTCAGAGAAGGCTCATACATCCAAATGGAACTGTTCAAAGGCATAATTATTAATGGGGAAAATCTTGTCTAAGGATCATTGTAGTCTTAATATGCAAGCTAGTGAAAATTTTGTTTATTCCAACGGGCATAAACAAGAGGAAATGCAATCCGAAAATGGGTCCTATAATGATGCAAGAAATGACATGTATGAGGAATCAATTAGAAAGCAATGCCATTACACGATGTGTGGTCAACGACTCATCGGAAATGGAAATATTAGGACACTAAAGAATGTAAGGCTGCTCTTTACTGAGATGACTACATGAGTTATTAATAACTGCCACTAAATGATACTTGGAAATGATTCTTGAGTCACTTGCTTTGAACTTTCTATTAGCCATGAGAAGCCCCAAATACCAATTATTCAAGGTATACCACATTAGTAATCATATGGGATATTATTGTATTGCTACATGATTTTTATTTTGATCTCCTTAAGGTACTCAAGGTTCAAACATAGCTACATGCTTACCAAGAATCCTATTTCTCACTAAGAAGTCTGTATCTACAACTTATGAATTTTGGATCAACATGGTCTATTTGCTTATTATTTTTCTCATAGTGGTCCTTGTAACCCATGGCACTCTCTAAATTCCTTCAGAAAATGTTCCAATAGAGAGAGTGGTAAACAATCAAAGCCAATTAATTTGAGTCTCTGTTCCTTGAAGAGAGGATATACCCTACCTATAAATATATCTGGTTTTTTTAATGGTAAGGAGTATATTTTATATTAATATGGATAATTACTCGGGTATACAAAAATCTCAAGTGAACAGAGCGTGAGAAGAATTTCCAAAATTATCACACTGTGGCCACAAGGTTTATAGATGTACTATAACAATACCAATGAATCAAACAAAATTCAAATACGATCTGCCTGAAACTAGAAAGTAACTACAGAGTGTAGATTAGTTTATGCACAAACATAAACTATATAACTATACTAGTGAGTCAAATAAAATGTTAAATACTATTTGCCTAGAACTGAAAAATAACCATAAATTGTAGAGTAGGCTATGCACAAACATAAACCATGCATGTAGGCTATGGACATAAACATCCTTTCCTTATCATAAAATATATCTGAATAAATTGAAGATAAGGAAAATCATTAGTAATTTCTTACTACAGGGTTGCATGGTCTCCATCCTTCTCATGTGCTGCTACAACCTTTTATCCAATGGGTCCTTGCCTTTTGGCTAGGAGGGATGCAACCTTTGAGAGGTCTCTTCTTTGCTAGGATATTTCCTTGAAGGGGATAAAGGTATCTTCTCATTGACATGGATGTACATTTTCCTCTTATTCAGAGAGTTCTATTTAGGTTTCCATTATGTATCAACTTTGCTACCCTTGTGCTTTGATTCCAACCTGTCAAACATAATTGGATAATTTGGACAAGTTGTATTAAATTTTTCATTAAGTATCAACTTTTATACTCTTGGGATTTGATTTCGACTTGTTAAACACAATTAGGGAACTTAGACTTACAAATCTCCATGTTTGCATGTTGGAGCTTATGTTTTTAGATTATTTTTTAAATGTATTCTTGGAAGGGTTTGAACACAAATAATTGGGTTTTTGCACCCAATTTGCTAATGGTGTTTTTTGTGTTTAAGATATGAACCCTTCATTGGCAAGCATCATTTTTCCAAAAATAAAATGAAGCATTTGGGGAACCTAATGTTTTGTAAACATCACAACTGCCTCATTGTGATGAACATTTTTTTCCTTTTATAACAAGAGAGGTGCATTTGGGCCCTTACAAGTGTTCACTCTGATATTCCCTTCTTAAATTTCAATTTCATAGAATTTAAACATTTGAACTAATAGATCTCCATCTACACATTCCGTGGAATAAAATTTAAATTAAATTGCCCAATGAAGGCTTCAAAGAGAATGGAAATCTATACAAATGGATTTTCTATGACCCATTTTCAAATGATAGCTTTAGTCTTGAATATATGAACTCTAGACTGGAAGAGAGTAGATTGAGAAATTGTTGTTCCTAAAACTATAGAGTCTTCTCATTGATATGAATTCTTCTGTACTCCCCTAAAAAATAAAAATAAAAAAATAAAAAAAGAGTTTCCTTTGGCCCTTTCAAGTGTGTACTCTATCCATGTGCATATATTTCAATTAGTTGCACATAATTAAAGAATCAATGGAATGATCACCATTTTTCCATGCTACAACTTCAAGTTTTAGATTGGCTTGTGTAAGATGTGCATAGGAAAAAACAAAAGTTGGAAGCATGTATGGATGTGGATGTCCCAGAACTAGGAAGTCTCTGCTTTTCGAAAAAGTCAAATTCCTGTCTACTGAATGGGTTCAAGAGGTACATTAAATTCCTTTTCCATATTTGTGATTTGAATATTATATTTCTATTTTCTGGTGTAGAGGATTATACAAAGGCATATAGAAAATTCTGACTTGCCCATTTCATTTGATAGATAACTCTTTATTTCTGAAGAAACTTTGTTCTACACTACAAAGGAGAGGAGATTTGTTCCATTAGTGGGAAACTTGATTAATAAAAGATGAAATAAGTGAGTTGTTTATGACTTGATTTCAACAATTGAATTCTCTACTCTACATATATTAGGTTGGGATTCCACCCCCACTTTAGTGTTTGTCAACGGCACTTCTTTGACAAACACTTCAAATATATTCAACAAGGTAAGCATCACACAAAATCAGGGGGTTGTTCCTCTAAATGGTAACCCCAATTTTAGCATTATACATTCAAAGTAGACTTAAGAAATACACAATGAAAGATAATTGAGTTACACTAATGTGACCATATAGGATTGATATGCTATATTGATTAATGATCTGCTTCTATAATAGATATTATGGCAATGCCAATGAAAGAAAGAAAAAATGCTCGGTAAAAAGCTCTGCATTTCAGGAGTTGCAAGATTATAGAAAATTATGACTTTCCCATGTCTTCTGATGATAACTCTCCACATCTGAAGAAACTTTGTTCTACACTACAAAGGAGAGGATGCTTGTTCCATTATTAGGAAACTTGATTAATAAATGATGAAATAAGTGAGTTGTTTATGACTTGATTTCAACAATTGAATTCTTTGGTCTACACGTTATAAGGTTGGGATGACACCCCCCACTTTAGTGTTTGTTAATGACACTTATCTGACAAACACTTCAAACATATTCAACAAGGTAAGCATCACAAAAAATAGGGGATTGTTCCTCTAAATGGAAACCCCAATTTTAGCATTGTACACTCAAAGTAGACTTAAGAAATACACAATGAAATACAATTGAGTTACACTAATGTGACCATACAGGATCAATATGCTATATTTATTGATCATATGCTTCTATAATAGATATTGGAGCGATTCCAATGAAAGAAAAAATGATCGACTGATAGCTTTGCATTTTATGAGTTGCAATTTTTTTTGTGTGAGAAGAAACAATCTTCTTCCAAAAAGATGATGTAAGAATTATTTATTAATAGCATTTTTTTTTCAAACTAGCTCTTTTGTATGTGTTTTCTTGCATATATGTGATGTGCAAGATAATTGTTTCTTTTTAGATTCTGGCATATTAAATATGTGATGTTAAAACCAAACAGTTTATATCCCTCATTCATGTATATTTGTTTCCAACAACTTTTCTTACAATATGTAAATAAGTCAACTTCATCAAGGTTGTAATTATACTAGCCAGCTAGTAGAATATCTTAATCCACACATGCAAAGGAACATTGATTCTTGATAGTATGAAAAACTTGCATAGAGTGAAAGAATGTAAAATACTAATATGATTTTGAATAATATAAAAAACTTGCATAGAGTATAAGAATGTAAAATACTAATAGTGATTCTAGTAAATTTGTAATTTCAAGGACTGAAAGTAATGGTTGTCATCTAGATAGAAATTTTCAGGACAATTCTAGTACTCCTTACAGTTTGTAGTTTGAGAATTTTCCTTTTAATGACACACAAGTTATTAGTGATGACATCATGTCAACATTAGGTAAGATATAAATATACCAATATCCTTTGTTGATGGACCATGTGACAAGCATTAAGGACATTGACAAAATATTTGGTGGAATTGGAAAAACTACTAAATTGGTAGGAAATCAAAGGCCTAATTTTGTGAAGCACATGGAAACAAGTGTAAATAGTTCCATTTCAATTTTGAGAATAATTGAAAAGCCTCTCCAAAATATTGATCTTTGCAAACATGTGAATGGGAATGGTGCCAATGGAAATTTTCCATAGAGTAAATATGTAGAAATAGTTAGCATTAGTGATAAAAGATAAGTTGTTGAAGGTGATAAGGGAGTTCTTAGGAAATTATCATAGGGATATTTCCTAACCTTGGATGATCTATCAAATCTAATAAGTATAGCATGAAGGGGTGAGGATGAATTGATAATAGCTCATGTTATGCATGAAACATCATAAGCCAAGAAATTGGTCCTACAACTCCAACTATTGAAAATGCCAAGGGAAAAAATAAACTAGATACCAAGAATGGTTCTTTTCCAATTCAAACAAGTGTAAAACCGTATATAGTAAAATAAAAGGCTACTAATAACAACTAAAATATGCAAGATAAAAATGGACTAGAATAGTTGCAAGTGAGCATGCCCATATCACTAATGAAATCCTTTGATATTCCAGAGCAATTTGGAATTTGGATTGGAGAACATTTTTCTAATTTTAAATGATCTACAATAAGGGTTTGCAAGATTATTAATTAGAGTCTACTTTGATAATCTAGGGGAATTTGGAATTTGGATTGGAGAACATTTTTCTAATTTTAAATGATCTACAATAAGGGTTTGCAAGATTATTAATTAGAGTCTGCTCTCAATTTTGGTTTCGTTAGTGGGTATATCCCTTTTGTTTTTTATCATTTCTCAGTCAAATTGGTGATCAAGCAAGAGTAAGGTATTGTTTCACATAGGTATCATTGATGCATTTATTTCTATTCATGATGATGTCCCTATGAGTATGATAACTTTTCCCTTGACCTCTCATGAATATTATGTGCATGCGTTTAACGAAATGACATAAAAATAAACAAATAGAGAAATATAGGGATAAAGAGAGGGAAATTGGGGGTTCATATTTTACGAATCAATCTATTTCTCATCCACCTCAGACATTAGATGGTTTTTATGTATCTAAAGGCATTTTTAAAGAGAAAATTTATGAATATGACAATAGTTTTACATTGTGCAATAAATAGACTAGAGTGGTAGATCCTTTACTGTATATAAATGATATGCATGTAAAAAGTCTCATTTAGTGATGAAAGATCACCTAGAAATGTAGAGTACATAGTAACTAGTTATTATACAAAGAAATTTGATTGCCCTGGGAGAAAAGTTTCTTCAACATAAATGGATTTTGTTGTAAGAAATAGGGAGCACAAGGTAGAAAAAGAAATGTTGTTTTTTTAAATAAATTTCGATGACATATTCATCATTAATCAAGTTACAAATATTGGATTACATCCACTGCATGTTGTAATTGCAATCGTATGGGGTATTATTCTCTAGGAACACTTGAAGATGTGGTTCTTGATTGGGAATTTCCCAAAGGCTAGATTTGTGCAAGCATTACATTATTTTTTTCTTCTTTCAAATATGTAATCTTCAAGCATTTTAGGGGTTCTATCTATAAGCTA
>LPNX010281046.1:630753-653525 GCA_001517045.1 Pseudotsuga menziesii
GCTCAACCAACAGAACCTATGACGCAAATGCGGTCTCACCCGAGATATCCTTATAGGGAACTAC
This sequence comes from Pseudotsuga menziesii, assembly GCA_001517045.1. NCBI lineage: Eukaryota > Viridiplantae > Streptophyta > Pinopsida > Pinales > Pinaceae > Pseudotsuga > Pseudotsuga menziesii. Next base: position 630,818 of record LPNX010281046.1, read on the forward strand.
GAGAACCAAGTTTTTGTAGTTAGGTGGGGATTTCTACTCTCACTCTACCTTATCACATCGCTCGACCAAATCCAGGGTTTATACTTCTTATCCCATGTCTTTTCATTCAAGATATCGGTCTAACTACTAGTTGACACATATCATAATAATCAACATAATAGAGTTATTACATATTCATTCAATAAGCAGTGCAATAGACTCATATGGGGAATTATTCATAAACAAATGCAGAGCGACACATTCAAATTTACTTATTTACAACATACATGCAATGACCAAAAGCACATTAATCAATGACACATAGAGACAACAATTAATATGGAAAACCATCTAGGGAAAACCACAAAGTTTCTCTTCACTAGGCATGAGAATTATCACCTTTTGTCTGCGAACTCAGCTTGCAGACTCTTCTCTAGCTATTCTTTACAATTCAGACACCCTTCTCTCCCCTCATGCTCTTAATTTTAGGTCTACGTATCTCCTCTCTCCTTGACTCCTCTATCGATCAGCACACATCCTGGATCGTTCCTCTAGGTAATAAGATCTTCCTATTCTCTTCTCTAACAAAGAAATCAATAATCAACATTAATCAACCCCCACAGACAGCTTGGGTTCACCCTTTTATAAGATTCTACCTGTCCTAATCAACCGACTCTTTTCAGTTAGCTGACAGGATGTCAATTATAATCTCATACATTCAGTTACAACTGACAATAGACACTATCAACCCAAAATACAATGATGCTTTATTACCAAAATCATTATTTATTCTAACTAACTCTTTACCCATGATCAACCAAGCTTTCCTTTTCACCGCCTTTCTTTTCTTCTATCGCAATTTCTTCTGTCGTGATTTATCTTATTGCCAATCCTTTTGGCATAGATGCTCTTTCGTCACAACTTCTCTTTTATTTCTTGCAACAAGATTCTTTATATTCTCGAGAAGAACTATGGATGAATTCTGCCTATATTTTCCTAGGGCCAACATGCCCCCAATGCTCACCTGTGGCTCGTCCCGAGACACATTACTATTACGCCTCCATTGTTACAACTTTAATTTGAAAATCTTGAAATATTTCACTATGCATTAAGTCTCCTCCTGTACTCCTACTTCTGTCTTCTTCAAATTTTCGACAAGTAAAGAATTGATTTGTTTTGAATTTGTAAGTCTTGATGATTCTACTACTTGTCACACTTTTTGGTGTACATGTTGAATAATATCTGTAATTTTCTCTACCTCTGATTGCAATTCTACGACCTTGTCATTCCTCTTTTGTTGGTGTGCTCGCAATGTTGCGACTTGCTATTGTAGCCTCTTCATGTTGACAGAATTAGCCATTTTCTCTACTAATGACAACTTCCTCATCTCATTCTTCAGCTATTTCACCTATGTCTCAGTAGTGCACAATTGTGCTATGACTTTCTCTAACTCCTCATGGTCAATCAAAGTTTCCCACGTCTGAGAAACCTGCTCGACTGCTTTGCCACAAAGTGCCTCTGCCTCTTATATTCTCTTCATAGCATATTTTGCTACATTTATTCTCATTTCCATTACTTCTAGAGGGGTACTGGGTGTCACTTCTGATTCCAACTCTGTGACTTTATTTCGAATATTCTATGCAATTTCACTAAGTTGAAACACTTTGGCTTCGATAAACAACTCATGGTTAATACCTTCATTGGTAAAATTATTGCAAGCAAGTGTTATGGTTGCATCGAGCCAGTGCCTATTCTCCACCACTCAACCGTCACTTTCCCTATCAATTCAGTGGTAGTTATTGTGCCATAATGATAGAAGTCACAAAAAAGTATGCTGCCAAAATATCCTACATCTGTAATTCAACTACGTCTAGTTGTCTTATTGCGACCAAATTTCCTCATGCGACAACTATTTTATTCCTGCGACAAGTATTTATCCTTGGACATGTTTCTTCCCTTGCAACAAATGAAGAGTGTGCAGCACTATTTTTCTTCTTTGACAGACAGATAGTTTGCAAACACTCTTCTTTTTCCTCAATTGACACATTATATTCGACACAAAATGGAAACAATCATAAATCTACATATTTTTGTCTTTTTATTTTCTCTTTTCTTCCAACGACTCGAATTCGGTCGTCAGCACTTTTCTTTCCTTTGTGACAACTGGAAAGTCTTTGCGACAATTTTTTTCATGTTCAAAAGGTCGATAGTCGGTCACCACTTTTTCTTTTCCTGTGAATCCAAGGTAGTGTGCGTCCAATCAATAATATTTGTTATAGAATTAAGATGTTTTTTTTTAAATTAAGTCGACCAACTAGTGGCTATCCTAATAAGGATTTATCTAAATTCCATTCACCAATACTTTAAAAGGTGTTCCATCTAATTTCTCCTGTTGTTCTCCACCTCCTTGAGTGATTTGAATGATAACATAAGGCCCCAACCAATTTGTTTTCATCTTGCCATGATTACTTAAGAACTTACTATCATAGAGGAGGAAAAGTCCTTTGACTTGAAATTTCTTATTCTTACTGTGTCGATCATGCCATACTTTTTGTCATTCCTTTTCAACATTTTGGTGATAACCCGTGGAAAAACGTTCTTCCTCCAACTATACAAACTGCTACAATATTTCTTCGATAGCACCACTATCATTAATTTTAGTGATGGAAGTAATCCTTAAACTGGGTACATTGTATTCCATCGACATAACAACCTCTTGTCCATATACTAGCTGGAATGGAGTTCAGCTTGTAAAATTATTACAGGTCATGTGATATGTCCACAATATCGCATAAATTGTATGGTCCCAGTTGTCTCTTTAAACATTGCAAATCTTTGTCAATGCTGGTGATATGGTGTTGAATTCTATGCTAGATCTGGAATTATTCAGTTAATTCTTGGATCAGTTGATTGACAAAGTGTGTGCCTTGATCACTTATCAAAATTTTTGGGAAACCGAATCTAGTGACAACATTGTTGAACAAAAATTTGGTAGCACTCGCAGCAGTACAATCCTTTACCGGTGTTGCTTCGGCTCATCAAATCAGGTAATCCTTCATAGTAATAATGTATCTTGCACCTATTCTCTTTCTTGGTGGGATAATAGGTCCAAAAAAATCAACAACCGTTTTTTCAAATTTCTGCAAATTTATTTTAGTTACTAGCAGCATTTCATCTCGTCATGATGGTTTTCTAGTTCTTTGACAGATATCACAATTGCGACAATATTCTCAAGAATCTGCATGCAAAGTGGTCCACCACAATCATGCTTGTAATACCTTGCACACTGTAGCTCTTCTAGCATAATGGCCTCCTGAAACACCATCATGTGCTTCATTCAATATCATTGGTTGCTTATGTTTCAATAAACGACGACAAGAATTTCATCCGGTACCATTTTATATAGATGTCCAACTATCAATTGGAAATCTGTAGTTTAGACCACAATTTTTTTTTTTCTGCGCAGTACTAAATCTTTTGGGTGCATATCCCATACTCAAAATATGTATAATATATTTGCATTGATCATAAAAAAAATGGGATAAAAAATAGTTGCACATCAGTAAGAAAGTTGCCAGGTTCACAGGTTCTTCTCCACTTTCAATCCTCGATAAGAGGTTTGGTATTGAATTTAGTCGGCTTGGATTAACAATAACTTCAAAATCAAATTCCTGGAAAAGGAGGAGCAAACTACAAATATTCCCCCCTCCAAAAAAAAACCAGCTTGTTTACCAGGTATTTTAACGTTGAATGGTCTATGAACATCTTGAAATGTCCCCCTGACAAGTAATGTTGAAATTTATACAATGCATACACCATAGCTAAGCTTTCTCTTTCAGTCGTAGTGTAATTATTCTCTGTTGTTGACAAATTCATGCTAGTGAAGGAAATAGGATGATGAATAGATCCTTCACCAGGTTGTGTAAATACAACAACGTCGAGTGCGATAGACGACACATCGACATGTACATGAAATTCCTTCTTCAGGTCTAGCAAAACTAGTATGGGTGTTGTGACCATCTTATTCGTCAGGAGATACTGACTTTCTTGGCATTTTTTCGTCCACTCGAACTTAATATCATTTTTTAACAATTTTTTTCCATTGGAGAAGTTACCTCTGCATATCCTTTGATAAATTTTCTATAGTATCATGTATGTCTTAATTCCATTCTTAGTTGTTTCATTGTCACAGGGGGTGGTAGGTCAATGATGATCACAATTTTGGCAAGGTCGACTAGGATTCCATCTCGACAAACTATATGGCCCAACAAAATTCCAAACGGGGCACAAAAGATACATTTCTTTAAATTTAATTAAATTTGATATTGTCGACACCATACTAGCATCATTTAGAGGTTCTCAATGTGATCCTTTATGAGCCGAAACACCTCCCAATCATCGAAGTAGACCTTGAGAAACTTATTAATAAAATCCTTGAAATTAACCATTACTATCCTATAAAAGATAGTAGGAGCATTCTTGAGTCGAAAGGGCATGACTGTGTATTGAAAACATCCCCACTCCGTCGCAAAGGTTTTCTTGTGTTGATATTCCTTTATGATTCTGATATGATGGTAGCCATAGAACCCATCAGTAAAAGAATAAAATTCTTGACCCACGACACTTTCTAATACCTCATCTGTAATCGAAGTCAGAAACGGTCATGTAGGCAGGCATCATTCAACTTCCTTAGGTCGACGTAGATGCACACTTCATCGGTAGTATTCTTATCATGAAATACTATCGAGCTGATCCATTCCGACTCTTCAACCGGTTATATGATACCAACATCTAGCATTCGATCTAATTCGGTCTTGACATTTTATTTATACCGTGGATTCAGCCGGTATGGTCACTGCTTCATAGGGCTTGCATCAGTATTTAACAATATCTTCATCTCTCCAAGATCTTCAACAATCCCCTTCATCTCTAAATACTTTGTAGGGAATAAATCCTGGAATTCATGCAATAAATTTGTGATCCTCCCAACAATTTCATCATCCTAATAATACCCAATGTTGGCGAACTTGGGATTCTCTAGAGATCCAATGTTTACTTTCTTGGTTTTTAAAGGATTTAGGAATCATTTGATTGAAATACCGAATCCTTCTTCCGTGTGAGTACCTTCATATTCTAGGATGTTCATGTCTTGTGGGTCGTCATCATCAGGTCTACCCGTCACATTATAACACTCCATCCAGTGTTGGAATGTAATGTTGCTCTGATTAAAGTTTGATGTCAACATAGGGATATATTCAAATATATTTGTCTTGATCACTTGCAACGCAACATCAATCGAAGGATGGTCATCGAAAAAATAAAATGTGTGTGTAAAGCTAACATCTAGTTCATCCCATTCAAGAGTCCCTCATCACATCTCAAGCGACGTGTACCAGTGACTTGGTATCATATCCAATATATGACAAAATGGTTAACCCATTCTTGTTGTAGGAATGCCTCCCATGTCACACAACAATAGTCAATGTGCTCAACATGATTAGTTAATCTTGTGTACTTATGACCAGTATAACTAATCTTCTATCCAAATCGTATCTCCATCAATTTCTGACATTGAGGCCAGTAGGAGATAGATTGTTTATGTGTGACCCAACGTCTGGAAAGTGTTTCTTTCAACTCAAAGTCCAAAGTGGATAAGCGTTGTTGTTCTGTAACTTTGTCTTCAAATTTTGTTAAAATTATGTCAGGTTAGGTAAGATTTCATATGTGGGTAGCTCACTTTCCTCACTACCTACTTGTCACATAGACGGTGTAATTCGTGTGCATATTCTCATTGATACTTCATGTAATCGGTTCTTTTAGTCTTCCAAGGCTTCTCCAAAATCCGATGTGTAGGAGGTAACACTTCTCCAACTAAGATTTTCGTCGACCATTAGATTTACATAATCATCCCTTGTAGAAGTGATGTTATAAATTTGGCTGAGATAATCTCCTTGTCCTTCACTATTCACTTGCTCGACGTATCTCTGTCCTTCCAACAGATCAATTGGAGCGACCACCCTTATCTCTAAATATTCAAATGTTAAGTTTATTTTCTTAAAACTTAATTGTTTGATTATGAATCGCTAAGTCAATTCCCAGAAGTGTGGGATATGGATTTGTATCATCCACAATGTCAATCACTTTGAAATCAACATAATTTTTAAGACCTTCTATCTCAATAGGTACTTTAGTCAGTCGAATGATAGGTAGAACCTTTGACTGATTCGGTAATCGGAGTTGAATATGAGACCATACGAGTCTCAACTTTCCCATGCTCTCCCATGTTTGTCTAGTCAAAATATTGACATTGGAGCCCAATTCCAAAATAATATAGTCCATATCATAATCTCCTATTTGTGTCATCATCCTTAGTTTACGGTCAGTCTTCAATATTTTCCTGATATGATTAACCCCTTTTTCTGGGCGCACCTCTTCTTGGGGTTCTTCTATGAAAGCCATCAATTCTACGAAAACATATTTATCTTGGCTTAGAGTTAAGCAACTTTTAAAGAATTATTTTAATTTACTAACCTTTTCAATTGGTTTCTTTTAGAGTAGCTAGTCAAATCTTTCAGGCATGTCCAATATTGGCCTTTCTGAAGTCGATGCTTGATTTTTATCGACAAATTTTTGTCGCACATATAAGAATACTTCCTTTTCTTTTTGGACATCAAATGGTGCTTTCCTTTGTGCCTCTGGTCGCACCCGCGGATGTTCATACAATGCTTCTTGATATTCTCTTGTTGCAATACCTCCTCTTGTTATGACAGCTATATGTGGTTCCCTTGGTTCAGCAAAAATATTCTAGATTCTGATTGGGGATTGGACTGGGATTCTGGGGTGGGTTCATATTTCCCACATTCCTAACCTATCACTTTTCAATCAACTGCGGGAATTGCTCGATAGAATGATCAAAATATTTGAAATATGACCATGTCGTAGTAGGACTCATGCAGTCCCTAGAAAAATGTCTGGGCTTCCAAAAATTATAACATATTATTTGGCCTCTCCCACGATCCAATCCTCCTCCTTGTCCTCAACCTCTAAAATTTCCACCCCCATGGGTTGAGGGTATTGTTGTTGCAGATACTAGTTCTAAGTGTATTGGTTCTGAGGATATTGAGCCTAAGTCTGCTCAGCCTGTAATTGTTTGTCATTCTTCATTAAAAAAGTATCAACTGTTTTCTCCTACAAAAGTTGAAATGCCCTTCGGTATTTCTCCTCATGGTCAACTGATCGACAAAACTTACAGTATAAACTGACCGACGCACGCACAATCTTCTGTAAGTACAAACATTCTTATGATCGATGGCCTCTAGTCTGGCATATTCTACACAAAGGCATCCCTTGTGTACTTATTGGGATTAGTGTTCTCGATGTGACATAATTCATATATGTCAGGCAGTTGTCTTTGTGGTGTCCCTCTATTTTGCATCTGGTACAACATAGCTCTTCTTGTACTTCCTTCCCTTTCTTAATATCTTGAAGTTGTAGTGTATGGTTTTCTAATTGTGACTGGATTTGCATCATTCTAGCACCTATCTCTCCAATAGGTGAGGATTCCAATTTCATAGCCAATTCAAGAGCCTCGATCTGTGACAAAATATTTTGTTGCATCAGGGGGATCTGGATGTGCGATAACAATGCTACAATAAACCATTATTTGTGCCAAAACATACAAAATATGGAAACTTGCTTTGGCCATCAACAACTTAAATCTCTGGTTGAAATCATAAACAAATTCTGTAGGAAATTGCTTAATTTATTTAATCTTTGTATTACACTGCAACTCAAATTTGTGATTTCTAGATTCATCTATTAGTCCTTCTTGGATTTTATCTATTTTTTTCGATGGGACTCCTATCGGAACCACAAATAATTTAATGTACCAATCCAATGCTCGAACTCTAAGGGTTGTGATCATTTGAGACTTCTTGATGGATTCATCTTGGACCTATCGCATAGTTCACACTTCACATAGAAACCAATGTTGCTCTGGGTCTTATAATCCATTTCCATTAAATATTGGTAACTTAATATCATTCTTGTCCATTATATTCATTCTAGGAACTTCTTGTCTAGTGGGAATCCCTTGTCTGCTATTCCCATGACTACTGTTACTTTGATTAACAAACCCACTGGGAGATGAGTTTCTATATTTTACCTCCAGAGATGTACACGGTGTAGTGGGTATGGTGTACTCGTACTCTAGATTTGAAACTTCTTCTTCTTCCTGTTTTTCTGGTATAGGTTGGTATTCCTATTTCTTGTCACAAGAACCTTCATCAAAGTGTGATTCCAAATCGTATTCCTTTGTTTTGGTCGTGTTGCAACTTCCTCTTCTGGTCACAATCCTTCTTCTATTTCCCAACCGAAATATTCTCCCACTTCTTAGGTGTACACCTTCTATTTCAGTCTCACTATCACTAGGAAACATCTCAGCTTACTCTGCTCCATTTTTCTCAAACTTCTCTTGTGACATATCCTAGGTGTTTGTTCACAAATACTTATTCTTCAGACTCCATTATTAATATCCCTTTCTTGTATACAAGCATATTGATCCAAACCTTTAAATACTTCAAATAATGACCTCTAGGTCCTTCAAAACATTTACTTTCTGCCTCACTGTATGATTCTGTCGTGTTGACAATCATTTCAGTGATGTATCCTTCCAAAATAATGTCAACCCAGAACTCAACCACCCTAGATATGGGGTTGCTAACACTTTTCATCCTCTAAATCAGACAAGGTCTCCAATGTACTAGTTCTCTCCCTTGAAAGTTTCTTCGCTGGGTTGCTAGCCTCAATAAGCACTCATACAACAAAACATGAAATTCACAAAATAAAATATCATGAATATATGTATGGAGGTATCACTCCAACCACTTAGTCGTATTCAAGTGATATCCTTCACTTTATTTCCATGCAAATTCTAGTGCCTTAGAATCCACCCAATCTTGAATTTCTGGCTTCACTGGGTGCCAAAACGTATCCCCACTAAAATGATTTCAGGTCTCGACAATGGAACCATTTGTTGTCTTTCTCCTTCGTTTGACCCAGGTTCAGATCCTCAGTCGTAAACAAAGACCCAGATATCGACTCGACAGAGCAGGGCTTAGCAGGAAGCACCTGCGACGTAAATGCAGTCTCTCGAGATATCCTTATGGGAATCGCCAAAACCAGGTTTATGCAGTTAGGTGGGTATTTCTACTCTCGGTGTACCTTATCACATCGCTCGACTGAAGCTAGGGTTTATACTTCTTATCTCTTGTATTTTCATTCAAGATATCATTCTAACTACTAGTCGAGACATATCATAATAATCAACATAACGACCTTATTACAAATTCATTCAATAAGTAGTGTTGTAGTTTCTATGGGGAATTATTCATAAAAAAATGCAGAGCGACACATTCATATTTACTTATTTACAACATACATAAGCACATTAATCAATGATACATAGAGATAACATTTAAAGTGGACACCAATCTGGGAAAAACCATAAAGGAACTCTTCATCTGGCATGAGGAATATATTATAACCTTTTTCTATGCACTCAGCTTGCAGACTCTTGTCTAGATATTCTTTACAATTCAGACAGACCTCTCTCCCCTCATGCTCTTAAGTTTACGTCTAGGTATCTCCTCTCTCCTTCACTCTGTCGATCCATACATAGCCAAGATCATTCCTCTATCTAATTGGCTCTTCCTCTTCTCTTCTCTAACAAAGAAATCAATAATAAACAGCAGTTGACCCCCGTACGCAGCTTGGGTTCTCCCTTTTATAAGTTTCTACCTGTGCTAATTAACCGACTCTTTTATGTTAGCCGACAAGCTATCATTTCTATTCTCGTACATTCAGTTACAACTAACAATAGGCACTATCGGTTTAAAATACAATGATGCTTTATTACCAAAAGTGTGCTTTATTCTAACTAACTCCTTACTCATGATCAACCGAGTTGTCCTTTTCATTGTCTTTCTCTTCTTTTGTCGTGGTTTTTTCCGTCGTGACTTCTCTTATCACCAATCCTTCCATCATAGATGCTCTTCCATCACAGCTTCTCTTTTGTCACAACTTGTCTTTTATGTCTTGTGACCAGATTCTTTATTTTCCCGAGCTTAATTGTGGCCAAATTCTGCCTAACTTTTCCCAAATCCAACATTCACACACAAGATTTCAATATTGCATCTTAATGTGTTATTGTTCAAGATTTGAATATACTATTATAGAATTGAATCTAATTCAAATATGAAATAAGAGGATGAAAACATACCTGGAGCCATTAATAGAACATAATATAGTTGATATAAATTATGGCACGACCATATTACTAATCACTCAATACAATCCATTTCTAAAATTTAGCAAGTTAGCTTTATTTGTCTTTCTTAGAAGGCAAATAAAGTAAACTATAAGAATTGTTTGACATTATATTGAAATGCTAAGTGTCCAAGTCCTTATGGGTGCTTACAAAACCTTGTATTACTTTTAATTAAACAAAACAAGTATCACTTAATGTATTTACAAAAGAACCTCCAAAAGACAAGAAATTAATGCATCATGAGAAAATCATTATGAAACCTCAGTTAGGGAAAGAACAGTGAAAGAACAAGTACACCTCTCCTTGTGATAAAACTAGTGAGTAGGAAATTGTTATGAAATATTACTCATATTTCCATGCCTTTTACTTAATATTATAAGGCCTTATTGATGGTTGCACACAAAAAATATTAATCATAATCAAATATTTTGTAGGAAGGTTTAGCCATAGAAATAACTGATGTTATTTCTATATACTTGGAAGGTGATCTCTCTACAACAACAGTCAATGCTCCTATTGTATTTGATAAGGTAAATTCTAGTGAACTTTGATTTCAATTTTCAAAGTAATTTGTAAATTATTCATTTGAATTTTTGTGTCCAGTGTTGAATGATGGCTTAGTTGGCATAAGGAATCATTTCATGTTATAATGTTTTTGATCTATTTAATCTTATTACATTATGTTATTTTTTTATTGTCACTCTTGAAATTTTTTTACTCTAATCAGTCTTTCGTAGATGAATTTTTCTCTCCAATTATTATTTTAAATTCATATTTTGGAACAATGGTACCCATAATCATGAATGCTATTCTGCATCAAGTTTGGAGTACTTATAAATTGGTGACAACAATGTGCCTACAAAATCACCTGAATATAATAAAGAGTTACATGGAACTATTGTTCCTTTGTCTTTTCCTTGCGAAAAAATCTCTATCAATGAGAAATTCAAGCTTTTGTTGTCCATATTGGAATAATTTACCCATCTAGAAATGTAGTCATGCAGTAGGATTGCAACATTATTTGTCTCCCTAGTGTTTAAACCATGTTAGTTGACATCCTAGTGCATATTACTTGTCATTTTTTCTCTCATTATCCACTCTTTCTCCCTCATCCATGATTTTAGGACCTCATGTGCCCTCATCCATGAATTTATCCATCCACCATCAGTTACATTCAGTTAACTGGTCCTACAATCAGTTAATTGGGACACCTTTCCTTGATTTCATCACTCTAGTATGATAGTGAGCTCTGATGACCACTAATAGTCAACTGAACAACCTTATGCACCCTCCATCATTAGTTATCATAAGTTAAAAACCTATTGTGCCTTCCTAGTCCAACTACCATCAATTACAGTCAATTTACTGTTTTTTTCAGGAGTTACAACTGAAAATCAATGTCTCGTGATGGTTTCTATGCTAATTAAGCCTACCCATTGAGTGAATCCCAAATTCCTCCTAAGGCTCACAAAGTTCTCTCTTAAGAATGTATTATAAATGCACACATCTTATTAAATAATAGAGGATATTGATATTCTTCCAATTGAGTTCTAATCTCTTGCATTCTTGCTCATCTTTTTCTCATTATTTTTCTAAACTCTATTATAATTTTAAGTGAGGTTACATTTTATTCTAGACCAATTGTGAAAATTCTAATATGGTATCAAAGCTTTGCCAGGTTGAGTCAAATTTTATTCCTAAGTAGTTTTCTAGAGTGTTGTTTTTATAGGCTCAACTTCTATGGATTTAAGACAATACCTTCTTATGATTGTCTAAACGCTTCTAGTTTTGCACCAGAAGCAACAAAGAAAACACATAATTTATGGGGATATTGCCTCCGGTCAATTTTGCTTCATTCAAATTGGTCTTCCCATGTGTGATGCACTCTTGAATGTGCATACAATTGAAGTAGGTTTTTACATATATTTTTATATGTACAAGATCAATGGCTTCAAGATCAGTTCCTCCTCTCACTCCATTCAACTACTCTGAGTGGAAACTGAAGATGATTAAGTATATGAAGAGACATGATCTCTATGATATCTCTATTGGAATTGTGAGCGAGACTCAATCCTATGAAGATAAGCGTGCTTGGTTCAATGAATATGATAGAGCCTATGGAGCAATGTGTATTGCTATATCTCCTAATATTTGGTATCTCATTTATACTGTTGAATATCCAAGTGATATTTGGACCAATTTGGATAGAAAATTTGGCAAGAAAAAGGATGAGATTGATACAATCTATTTGGATATTGATCCAAATGAAACCTCAAAATTTGTTCTTTGTAATGTATCTACTGCCTCCACCTCTCATGAAGTTGTTCAAGATGAAGTAGAAATTGTAGATGCAACTGCACCAATTTTTGTTGATGACATTATCTTTGTTTCCATGGATTCCTCTGCCATTCAATAAGTTTCTATTGAAAATATCTCATGTTCCTTTATTTCTATAGAAGTTGAAGTGAAATCCAATTTAACTCCTTCCAATGAAGCTGATCCAGAAGAAGAAGGTTCAACTAATGGATCCAATGAGCTCATCCATTCCTCTCTATTGTTCTCCTATCATTATTCTATTTTGCATTCCGAGAAAAGTAATCCAATTATTGATCTAGAAGTTGAAGAGGAATTCGATTCCTCACCTTCCCATGAATCTATTGGTGTGAAAAATGGTGATCTCTTCGATATTTTGGAGGATACATAAAAGTTTGGAGATGATGCATTTGATTTCCTTGGTCTCGTGCTTCCTATGTATTCCTACTTGGTTTCTAGAACTATTATCAAAGTTGCACTGAAGATGGAGAACCTCATGTGTTTTCCATCATATTGGCACACTTAGGATTCTTGTTCCACATTCTTGGAGTCGATCTCACCTCCTTTGGTTCAAAGTTCAAGTTTTAAGAGCATTCAGATTCACTTGGGATTGATCTCACCTATCCTGGTTCGAATTCCATGGCTCAAGCACCTCAAGATTAATTTGGATATGATATTACCTTCCTTAGTTAAAAGTTCAAATATGAAGAGCACCTACCTTCACTTTCCTATTGGTGCATTTCAGTTGCTCTACATGGTTACATTGGCCATTATGCAACTGTTCATGTTCTTGATTCAGTTGAGGACATTCCTCTTCTACCAAGGAGGAAGATAACTCTAGAAATTTTCACCAAGTTCATATCTACTTGGAGTTATGCACGGGGGATTCACTTTTTGACCAATATCCTATCACGTTAGTTCATATTGCAGGTTTTAAAATGATCAAAAATTGAACCAATATATTGCAGGTATTAGGGGGGGTGAGGGGTTTAAGGTGGGGGTGGGTAGGGTAAAGGGATGGGAAGGAGGTTTTAAGTATTGGGAGGGGGTTTCAACAAAATGAATTTGGGTCAATATCTCTGGAAATTAAGGGTATTATTTAATATCCCATGATTGCACGTACTATGTGAGAGGTTCACTAAGTGAAGTCCCTGTGGAGATATGGAGAGCATCATTAAAATTTTGGTATATCCTTGTCCATTTTGAGGGAGGGGTTTCTTCCCACTGGGTTTTCCCTCTTTCCCTGCTTACATGGACAAATAAATTATAAAGGGTGGCCTTTGGTCTTTGTCACGAGGGCCCTATTTTGGTTTTCCTCACATAATTCAAGCTTAAGGCGGGGGTGCTGGAACATTTTACCCATATAGACATGCAATCATTCAATATGAATGCAACATTATTTGTCTCCCTAGTATTTAAACCATGTTTGTTGACATTCTAGTGCATAGTATATGTCATTTTTGCTCCCATTATACAATTTTTAGCCCTCATACATGATTTTAGGACCTCGTGCACCATAATCCATTCTTTTATTCATCCACCATCAGTTACATTCAATTGATTGGAGCTACAATTAGTTAACTGGTCCACCTTTCCTTAATTTCATTACTCTGGGATGATAATGAGCTTCGATGACCACTAAAAGTCAACTGAACACCCTTATGCACCCTCCGTCATTATTTATCATCAATTAACAACCTAATGCTCCTTCCTGGTCCAACTACCATTAGTTACAGTCAATTAACTGATATGATTCATGAGTTACAATTGGCAATCAATGTCTAGTGATGGTTTCAATGCTAATTAATCCCGCCCAATGAGTGAATTCCAAATACCTTCTAAGGTTCACGAATTTCTCTTTTGAGAATGTATTATAAATTTACACATATTGTTGAATAATAGATTATATGAACATTTTTCCAATTGAGTTCCAATCTTTTATGTTCTTGCTAATATTTTTCTCATTACTATACTAAACTGTATTAGAATTCTAAGTGATGTTACATTTGATTCTAGACCAACTATGCAAATTCTAATAGTCCAATCATGAAAACGAACCTTCAAATATTACATGGCTTGAAGATAATATGGTACTAGAAAAACCTCTCTAATGAAATCAATTTGGAGCATATGAAGGTTGATAATGGATGGGTGATGTTTTTTACGATTTCAATAGGCTCTAGAAAATATTTATTGAGCTGGAAAGGGTATGACCTTTCCCCTAGGTCAACTCATTTATTGAAAAAATATCGACCTATTAGTGTTGTTGTTTTCATCAGTTGTAAGGGGATCTTAAAGTCCCCAATCATTTATGGAGTGTTTTTTCATTGTTTTATTTCTTTCAAGGAGCTACATAGAGAGCATCAAATATTATCTCCAAGGAACTTCTTTCCTCCACTGTATCCTGGATATGGATTGCAACATGTTCAATGTCATAATAATTTAATTATGAAGTAGTATGGAATAGTCTTGCAAGTGTGACTATATTCCTGTTTGGATATTTTGGTGGTGGAGGATTTCTCAGTTTCAAGAATTTTTTCATTTGGGGGTACTTCGTGGGAAGTTGTCAAGGGTTTCAACAAGACTTTGATCTCAGTTTTGAATCCTTTAGGAGATACAAATCTTATTAATATGCAAGTACTGTTTCTAAATTGTTGGTGTTTAGATTCCATCCTCTCTAGGTCTCAGAAAGCCTCTTCTCTTTGTCTTTTACAACTTTTACGCAATTACAAGAACACAGTTAAAGGATCTCAAGAAGTCGCTAGAGGTTCTCTACTTCCTCCAAGAAATTTGTTCTCTGCTAAGCCCAAATAATGCAAAACTATGATTCTCTAGAATTTATAGTGGTCATGTTTCATCATATGGCTTTCAAGGATTTACTTATGCTTTTGGAGGATTATGTTCCTGTGTCAGTCTCTGATATGACTATTCATTAAATTGTAAGAGAGATAGAATTACATTTTTCTTATGGATTTTTAATTCTATTGTTTTTGTAGGTTTTGTTTGTTTTTATTTGAGGAGGTTGAAATAAGAGCTCATGTATCTTTCAATTTTTCAAATTTTTTTTTTTTAGTTTGTAATGAATGTATATTGTCTTACCAAGCTTTGCAAGAGAGGATTTTTCATGGTATGGATCATTGGTTTTATTCTACACTAGAGTCTAGAAAGGTGAATCTTAACAAAAATGCATCTCCTAATTGTAAAAGGAATGGTCATGGTGCTGATCTTGAGAGTGGTCCATGTTGGAACATAATTCCCTTATAGACCTTGGTTAATAATATTTGCATAAGGTTCCAAGTGTTTAGTGTAAGTTTTTCTATGTGAGAATGGTTCTAGTTCCTCGTATAGTGTTTTGGATCCTATTTTGTCCACATTTGACCCACTTAGACTAGTGGTTATGCCATAAAATCTTGTTTTTCTACTTACCCACTATTTTCCTTGTCCTATGGAGTTAATGCACCCCTCTATGCTACATTTACGGGGTATGTTATCTCCTAAATAAAATTTCCAATAAGTTCACTCAGAACAATTTATTTTTTGATCAGTGATGAAGGTTTCAGGTCATATTATGAAAGATATTGGGATGACTAACAAGGTTGGGATATCTGATGTTCTGTTTTTTAAGAAAATTTGAAAGTTTTAGCTTTCGGTGGCTTAGGCGAGTTTTTCAACAACTCATTAGCCACCGAAAAGCTCACATTTTGGTAGCTAACCGTTTAACATAGGACCACAATTATCCACCGAAAGATCGCTCATTACGTTATTGGTTAAATTCTGGTAAAAGCACTTTCGGTGGCTTAGGCGAGATTTCCAACAGTTCATTAGCCACCTAAAAGATTTGGTTTTGGCATCTTAACGAGGGTTTTCCGGAGGACGTTAACCACCGAAAGAAAATTGGATATGTTTTTGGAAAGGGAAACTTTCGATGGCTTGGGAGAACTTTCAAATAGTTCATTAGCCACCAAAAGCCCTACCTTTCGGTAGCTAGAAAACAAAACTCTAAATACTCTCAACCACCTAAAAGGTCAGGGAATTGCAGTAAAGCATGAGTTGATGGATAAGAAGTTGTTATTGATCTCAAAACACTGATGGAAATCTAAACCCTATTCTTCCCTAGGGTTTGAATTTAAATTTTGCAGGTACAGGGAGGAGGACCCACTCAAAAAACTCAAAACATAGGTTTCCATGGCTAAGCGTGGTTTCAAAATGGTATCTAAGCCACCAAAATCAGACTTTCGGCAACTAAGACCAAAATTTCAGGGCACGCTAAGCCACTGAAATTGGCGTTTTACTATGAAAAGGCATCATTTTAAAATGGTGATTCTGAGCGACTGGAGAATCATTTTGAAAATTTCTTTGAGGTTTTTGTTCCTAACATATCATAGAAAAATAAAATCTCTCAGTTTTCCTACAGGTATTTCATATTGGGAGAATCAAATCCATCTCTAAGCCCTAACTTTCAGATCTCAGAATTTACTTTTTTTACACGTGTTTTTGAAATACAGATATCTGGAAAATGGAAACGAATTTCAAGAAACTGAGAGAGATTTTTTCTCACCAAAAACCAATATACAAAAACCTCTTTCAGTTTATACACAGGTGTCACATATTTGGAGAACCAAATGCATCTCTGAGCCCCCATTTTCAGCAGTTTGGCCAAATTTTTAGGGCAAAAGTTGACCTAACAGGGCAGGTTACAGCAGAAAAATGAAGAGTTTACTTCACCAACACCTCGAAAAGAGCAGGATGAAGTGTAAAAGCTGAAAGTTTCTAAAGTGCACCATCAAAGGAGGTTTGTTCCAGTTTTGGGGATACATCAAAGAGGAGAGGGTCACAAAACCCTACCTATTTTAACCAACAGTGGCTCATCCATCAGAAGACCAGTTACAGTTTTCCTCTAGTACTCATTGCAGTCATCAAAAGGTTCAAAGAGTGAATAAGTGTTAGAGTTAGTTAAACTAGTATTTAAATTAGGGTTTTTGACCTAATTTTGTAAAAACATTAATTTTATCTATTTTTAGTAAAACAGATCCAATTTTTCAGGATTTGAATATTTTTGTAAAGGCTATAAACCCTAAGAATTATGTTATAGAAAATGTTTGACTTCAGGGAGTTGTAGACCATTACTATTTTCAAGCTTCTCATATTGCTCATGACCTAATATAAGCTCTTTTTCTATCATATGTTCAGCTTCCATTTTCTGTCTATTATGTGCTTATGCTTGAATGTGTTATTCAGGTTAATTGATGTCTGATAGTTGTCATCCTATTGGCATATTGATGACTTGAATTATAAGTACTTTCCTTATTATGATTAGCCATTTATATATATCTGTTTTATGTATGAATCTTCCAGCATGATAAGTTCTCCATCTCTGCACCATATTATCAAACCTATGAACAATGGTAGTTAGAAGCCTTATCCCTAATTGAGTTTCATGCATGTCTCGAGAGTTTCAGGTCCTGTAGGTCACCTGAATTGATCCACTTAGAAAACAATAAAAACATTTAAGTTACTAAGCATCCTTGAGCTGCAACCTAGAGGAGTTTCCTGGAGTGATAACAAATTGGCGTCATTGCCGGGGAGAGGAGATTGAATCTTAGCTTCCCTGGGAGACGACATAGATCCTACTTTGATGATAGATAAATTTTGGGCACTATTCTAGTTGTAATCATCTATCTGTCGACTCCATTGAAATAAGGTGGCTTCAAGAAAACCAAGTACCAGAGCAAACCCTAAAGGGTCACCAGTAACACATGTTTCAAATGCAGAAGAGATTCTAAGAAGAGCTAGGGCTTCCCTATGGCAGACCTCCAATGCTGCAAAGGAGGCTACATTAGGTATTTCAAGAGATATTGCTGCTATTATTTCTATGTTGAAGCATCTAGTTATTAGAAGTTCATAAGTAAATTAGAAAATTTTAGGGTTTAGGAATCTTCAAGAATTGTTGCTTGTAAATATCTCATCCCTGGTGACTCCATTGAAGAACTGTGGCTCCACGAAGGGCTCATACCAGATCAAATCAAGAGAGGATACTAGCAACACCTGTTGGAGACCCAGAGAATATTATCAAAAAGGGAAGAGCTCTACAAAGGAAAACTTCCAGAGCAGCAAAGACATCTAGATCAGATTTGTTGGTAGAGGGAGAAGAAAACCTAGCCTTGCTGCTAGGGAAGATTTACGAAGACTTATATTTCCCTGATCCATCCAAATTTAATGAATCTCCACTGGGGAGGACCCGGTTGATAAAAGATGAAGAGGCTGAATTCAAAATCTAGGTACCCATTCATCAGTTTACTTTATGAACTGTTGTTATTTTTTACCAGCTCTTTTATACTTTTCCCTTCACATGTTAAAAGAATTATCCTATGTTTTATATATTCTGAAGATTATCCACCATCTTTTATAAATCCATTTGTAGAAGAATATTTGCAGACTGCTTGTATTGTAGAAGGTGAATCAGTCTTTGTGTCACAGCTCATTTATAAAAATGACCTCTGTATCCCAATTCCTTCTAAATATGTTCAGCCATGTAACCTTGAAGAAACCAAAACAGATTCAAAACCTATGCAGAGCTCAACACTCATTGCCATAACCTTTGAACCTTGTTAGCAGATTGTTATCCCTCATGATCATCCCACAGCCTTTCAAATCAAAATAAGGATGAAGATGTTTAAGCCATTAAAACTGCCCTCTCATCTTCATCCTTATCCTCTTGACTGTTATGAATATCTCCCTTGGTTTTCTGGAGAGAATCAAGCTTTAGGCACTTGGAATGTTTCAAATATTTTATTGACCGTTTTCAGATTGTTCATGAGGATGTAATCATGAGATTTTTCTGTAAATCGTTGATTAGAGATGCTGCTATATGGTTCAAGAGTTTAAGCGCTGACTCCATTGGCTCTTGGATAGAATTCAATGATGCCTTTTTGAAGCATTGGGGTGAGAACAAATCTCTTGATTTGTATTTCGTTGATTTCTATGCTTTGAAGAGAGAGAAATACGAAACTTTGCCTATCTACAATCAAATATTCTACAACACTTATCATGATATTCCTTTGGATATCCGACCCACAGAGACAGCTACCATGATATATTATGTGATGGGACTACATTCAAAACTTTCCCTTCTTCTGCTAGAAAGGAAATCTTCATCATTAATCATTATGTTTGAAGATGCTTTAGAGGTAGAGGAAAACATTTGTGCTTTAAGGAGAATCCCAAAGAAGTTTGATTTTGAAAACCATCATCTACCTAAGCCATATAAACATCAGTATGATTCAGATGTTGAACAGGAAGATTACGAGTCTGAAGTAGATTCAGAACAGCAACAAGCATGTGAGCTCCTTTCAGATTTAGAATCAGATTCTTCAGTTTTTGCAAAGTACTCTCAAGACAGTTATGAATCTGGATTTTATGATCAGTTTGCAAACCAGGATGAGCCTATGATAATTGATGATTGTATAGGAAATTATATGTTTTCAACTGATTTTTATTCATATGAT
This sequence comes from Pseudotsuga menziesii, assembly GCA_001517045.1. Classification (NCBI taxonomy): domain Eukaryota; kingdom Viridiplantae; phylum Streptophyta; class Pinopsida; order Pinales; family Pinaceae; genus Pseudotsuga; species Pseudotsuga menziesii. Next base: position 650,942 of record LPNX010281046.1, read on the forward strand.
GTAAACCCTATTTTATCATCTGATTATGAGCACTATTCTCAAAAGGAAATTTAATGATTGATGATCAAGATCTGATCATAAAAAAACAAGAAGGTTCAGATCAGCTGTTGAGCTTGCATTTTGATCCGACAAAGGTTGAGCAGTCCACATTCAACATTGACATCAGTGAAGGAAAATATCAAAAACATAAAAAGGTATTTCTTGTTGGCTTTTATGACCCTGTTGCTGACTATATGGAACTTCTGAGCAGCACAGATATCAAAATATTTTTGTTAGATGATAGCTGGTTCTGTCACCCTTTGAAACTACATTGTTGCATGCTAGGGTTTCATTTATTTTTTGGGGTCAAGATCAAGGTTAAGTTCAGCAGATCAGCTTCTGACATGGCTTCATTGGAAGCATGATGTCACTTGATATAAAGAATTTACTGATTAGAATTAGGAGTAGGAATAGGTAGGAAAATAAGCTCTTAATACGAGCAGCTAGGTCATTTTCAGTTGTTTTCATGAATAAGCAAAGCGGGCTACAGGAAAGTTGCAGCAGATTAGTTATAAAAGACAAATGACTCCATGCCCAATAGAACACTAGAAGATAGCTTTAATTATTCTTTTTCAGGAAAGGCATTATGGTCTGGGGTTCTCGGGACCTCACAGGGAGGTTCCCATCCCTGAGTAGGACCCAGATGTTATCCAATAAATAAAATTTTCAATAAGTTCACTCAGAACAATTTATTTTTTGATCAGTGACGAAGGTTTCAGGTCATATTATGAAATATATTGGGATGACTAACAAGGTTTGGATATCCGATGTTCTGTTTTTAAGAAAATTTGAAATTTTTAGCTTTCAGTGGCTTAGGCGAGTTTTTGAACAACCCATTAGCCACCAAAAAAACTCATGTTTCAGCAGCTAACAGTTTAACGCAGGACCATGATTATCCACCGAAAGCTCGCTCATTACATTATTGGTTAAAATTCTGGTAAAAGGACTTTCAGTGGCTTAGGCGAGATTTCCAACAGCTCATTAGCCACTGAAAAGCTTTGGTTTCGGCAGCTTAACGAGGGTTTTCTGGAGGACGTTAACCACCGAAAGCAAATGAGATACGTTTTTGGAAAGGGAAACTTTCGGTGCCTTGGGTGAACTTTCAAATAGTTCATTAGCCACCGAAAGCCCTTCCTTTTGGCAGCTAGCAAACAAAACCCTAAATACTCTCAACCACCTAAAAGGTCAGGGAATTGCAGTAAAGCATGAGTTGATGGCTAAGAAGTTGTTATTGATCTCAAAAGATTGATGGAAATCTCAACCCTATCCTTCCCTAGGGTTTGAATTTACATTTTGCAGGTACAGGGATGAGGACCCACTAAAAAAAAATCAAAACACAGGTTTCCGTGGCTAAGCATGGTTTCAAAATGGTCTCTAAGCCACCAAAAGCATATTTTCAGTAGCTAAGACCGAAATTTTAGGGCGCGCTAAGCCATCGAAATTGGTGTTTTACTATGAAAAGGAATCATTTTAAAACGGTGATTTTGAGCGACTGGAGAATCATTTTGAAAAAATATCAGAGTTTTTTGTTCCTAACATGTCAAAAAACAATAACCTCTCTCAGTTTACCTACAGGTATTTCATATTGGCATAATCGAATCCATCTATGAGCCCTAATTTGTGGATCTCATAATTTCCCTGTTTTACACGTGTTTTTAAAATACAGATATCTAGAAAATGGAAATGAATTTCAAGAAATTGAGAGAGGTTTTTTCTCAAAAAGCACCAATATACAAAAACCTATTTAATTTTATACACAGGTGTCACATATTTGGAGAAACAAATGCATCTCTGAGCCCCAGTTTTCAATAGTTTGGCCAAATTTTTAGGGAAAAAGTTGACCTAACAAGGCAGGTTACAGCACAAAAATGAAGATTTTACTTCACCAACACCTGGGAAAGAGCAGGATGAAGTGTAAAAGCTGAAATTTTATGAAGTTCACCATCAAAGGAGGTCTGTTCCAGTTTTGGGGATACATCAAAGAGGAGAGGGTCACAAAACCCTACCTATTTTAACCAACAGTGGCTCATCCATCAGAAGACCAGTTACAGTTTTCCTCCAGTACTCATTACAGTAATCAAATGGTTCAAAGAGTGAACAAGTGTTAGAGTTAGTTAAACTAGTAGTTAAGTTAGGGTTTCTGACCTAATTTTGCAAAAACATTAATTTTATCTATTTTTAGTAAAACAAATCCAATTTTTCAGGATCTGAATATTTTTGTAAAGCCTATAAAGCCTAAGACTTATGTTATAGAAAAGGTTTGACTTAGGGGACTTGTAGACCATTAATATTGGCAAACTTCTCATATTTCTCATGGCCTAATATAATCTCTTTTTCTATCATATGTTTAGCTTCCATTTTCTGTTTATTCGGTGCTTATGCTTGAATGTGTTATTCAGGTTTATTCAGGTTAATTAATGTCTGATAACTATCATCCTATTAGCATATTGATGATTTGAATTATAAGTACTTTCCTTGTTATGATTAGCCATATATATATATATATATATATATATATATATATATATATGTGTGTGTGTGTGTG
>LPNX010281046.1:660802-705228 GCA_001517045.1 Pseudotsuga menziesii
CATGAACAAACCTTAAAGCATCTCAAAAAACATCTTTTTTTGCTTCCTATATAGCATCCTTTATGACGGCCAAAATATCGTCTATTTTTTTTCTTCCAGAATAACGTCCAGCTTTTCTTCTTAAACAACGTCAAGGTTTTCTTCCTAAATAACGTCATATTTTGCTTCCTAGAAAGCGTCTGCTTTTGCTTCCTAAATGACATCCCTGTTAGCGCCATATTTGCATCTTTAATAGCACCATGTCAGCATCTATGTTTGCATCTATGTTCACACCATATTTGCATCCAAATTAGCATCCAATATTCCATCCATTTGTTCTACCACTTTAGCCTCCCATTTTGCACCACGTTTTACTTCCAAATATGTGCCAATTTTCTCTTCTAAATTTGCACCAATTTTTGCTTCCTTTTTTTGTGTTGTGTTTTGCTACCAAAATGACGCCAAATATTTCTTCTATTATTGCAACATAATTTTTTTCCTATGTAGATCTATGTTTTGCATCCAAAGTAACTTCTTATTTTTCTACCATATCAATGCCATGTTTGGCTTCATCATTAGCGACAAGTGTTGCATCCTTTTTAATGCCTAGTTTCACATCTTTTTTTATGCTCACATTAGCACTAGGTTTTTCTACTGCTTTAGCACCCAATTTATCGTCCATTTTTACTCCCACACTAGCGCCACATTTTTCTTCATGTTTAATTCCTTGGATTTCTTCTTATTTTTCTTCCTCACGAGCACCTCATTTAGCTTCTCATTTAGTATCCAATTTTTCTCCTTTGTTGGCCACTAGTTTACCTTCTACTTTGGCGTCCAAAACATCATCAAAATTGACTTCCAACTTAGCACCAAGTTTTGCGTCCAATGTTGCTTCTAGATCTAGAACATAGTGGGCTTCTGTTTTAGCTCATGTTTTTGCTTCCTAATTAGCACCACATTAGAATTTCTATTTAACACCTACAACCATATCCAATTGTGTTCTAATATATTTATTATATCAAATTATTATAATTATTCATTACATCCAATAGTTCTCATATATCATTTACTTCATAGTTCTGAAATAACATATTGAAATATTTAAATTAATTGTAGATACAATTATTAAAATTAATTGCATAGCATTTATGAATAAATTTAACAGAAATAGACAACATTTATCCAAGGCAGTAATATCATCATATATATTAATTTTGCATGAAAATATCATCAACAACTTCCAATATATATAAATTTAAAATATAATAATGATAACATCAATATTATCTTTCATCAAAAGAAGTGGAATTATAAAACATCATCACATCAATAAACTATCATATAGATCATCATATTAAGACTAAAAGAACAAGTGAACTATATATATTGAAAATACCAATATCACAATAAATATTTGTTTTGATATCCATATCTTGAGAAGTCAAAAAGATCAAGAGTAATCAAAGTTTATATGGCAACATGAATCCACCATACAAATCAAAATGACCCAAAATGTAATATGAACTTGGATAATCACAAAATAACAATATGTGTCTAGTAGCATGAAGAAAGAAAAAACATCCACAATCTCAATAGTAGCGTCAATGGCTACCATAATCATCATCATCTATTCCAACATCATATCCATCATCATTTTCATTTGATCCATTTGCATCATTATCAACAATATATTTATCGGGTACATCAATGACAACATAATCAGGATCATCACCTAAGTAGTCATCTTCACCATTTTTTTGCAAATACCAAGAAATAATCAATTTAAACATTAGTATTAATTTCATTACATAATGCATATTTTGTGTTATATTTCAAATATTAGTGTGATAATTTATGCGTTCTCACAAGTTTTCCAACCGTGAACGTAAACATCATCTAATCTATATATAGTAAGCACACATATCAAGTGTATCAACAACCATGCACACACTCATGCATACACACACATGTACACCATAAATTTTCATATCACAATAGAAAAAGACATAGAGAAGAAAAAATAGACATCCCAATGATTATATATAAAGTGAAGAAAAATATGATATCACATATATTATTTGCTTCGAACCCTACTTTTGCCTAAAGTTGTTATATCATTAAATCTATATATATAACATGTTATTCAATTTATATCTTCATTAGCATATTAACCATGGTTTTCATCTCTCAATCAAGTTCATGAATTGTTTACATTGTAATCTAAGAGTAAATTTAATATAACATGCTTGATAATATCCCATCATATACATGGCTAAAAGAATATTATCATAGATATATTTTTTAACATAAAAATCACATCATTGGTATAACAATCACAAACCTTCATTGGAGTCATGTTATCCAAGTACCTTCAGTAGGTAACAAAACTCAATTTCGTTACTTGGAATTCAACTGGTATCCCTAAAACTCACAATAACTCAAACCTTGAGGATCGAATGGATAAAACGTTAGTTAAGTTGGATTTGTGACATCAATGTACTGCTAGGGACATCCTTTCTCAGTGGTTTCATGGACCGAAAGTTGTCTATTTTGACAGTTTTTTAAATTAGGGTTTTTCTTAGTGACATGCAATGCAATTTTTGCATGATAGGATAATATTTTGAAAATGTGTTGAGTGAGTGCATGTGCATCATAGTCATATCTCCCTTTCCCAAACACAATTGCAGGAGGAAACAAAACTAAATTTTGTTGCTCGGTTTGGATTTTATGCCCCAGGTTGAAATTTGTCTAGTGTCCCATAATGGCCTTGATAAGCGAGAAGAAACTCACTATAAATAGAAAACCATGTCTTCAATGGACAAAATGTTGATTTCATTGGATTCGTTACATCTGAGATCCAGTAGGTTCGCCCCTGTCAGGTGGCTTCATCGACCGAAATTTATCTATTTAGTTGGTTTTCTAAACTAGGGTTTTGTTAAGTGACGTGAAGTGAAATTTTTGTACAATAGGATAAGATTTTGAAAAATGTGTCGAACGAGTGTGTGGGAATCACAATCATCTCGCCCTTACCTAAACACACTTGCAAGAGGCAACTAAACTCAATTTCATTGGTCATCTTGGTTTTTATTCTCCTGGTTGAAGTTTTGCTAGTGTCCTTGAATGACATTGTCAAACAAAATGAAACTCACCATAACTTGAAAATAAAGGCACCAATGGACATATAGTTGGTTCTCTTGAATTTGTGACATCTGATTATCGCTAGAGACATCCCTTTTTCATGGCTTCATGGACCGAACATTGTATATTTTGATGGTTTTCTAAACTAGGGTTTTACTCAGTGACACACAGTGCAATTTCTGCACAACAGACCAAGATTTTAAAAAATGTGTTGAACAATTACATGGGAATCACAGTCATCTCACCTTTTTCCAAGCACACATGCAGGAGGTAACAAGAATTTTTCCTGGTGTCCTTGAATGGCCTTGATAAGCGAGATAAAACTCTGCATAACTAAAACATTTAAGCTCTTATGGAAAAACCATTAGTTCCATTGGATTCCTAACATTCGAGTACTGCTTGAGACACCTCTTTCTAGTGGCTCCATGGACCGAACTTTGTCTATTTTGATAATTTTCTATACTAGGGTTTTGAATCATTGACGTGTAGTGAAATTTCTTCACGATAGGATATGATTTTGAAAAGTGTGTCCAACGAATGCATGGGAATCTTAGTCATATCTCTCTTTCCCAAATACACCTCCATTTGGAAACAAAACTCAATTCCGTTGCTCGGTTTGTATTTTTTGCTCCCGGTTGACATATCCCTAGTGTCCCTAAATGAATTTGTGAAGTGAGAAGGAACTTACCATAACTCAAAAATTGAGGCTTCGATGGACAAACTGTCAGTTTCCTTGGTTTAATGACATCCAAGTACCGCTAGAGACACCCATGTTTGGTGTCTTCATGGACCGAATGTTTTCTATTTTGACGGTTTTCTAAACTATGGTTTTGCTTGGTGGCGTGCAGTGCAATTTTTGCACAATAGAGAAATATTTTGAAAAATGTGTCGAGCGAGTGGATGGGAATCATAGTCATCTCTCCCTTTCCCAAACACACTTGCAGGATGAAACATAAATCAATTCCATTGCTCGGTCTATATTTTATTATCTACACAGTGTTCCTGAATGGCCTCTAGAAGTGAGATGAAACTCACCATAACTTTAAAACTAAGGCTCCGATAGGAAAACTTTTAGTTCCATTATATTCATGACATATGAGTACCACTAGGAACACCCCTACTTGATGGTTTCATGGACCCAAAGTTGTCTATTTTGACGATTTTTTAAACTAAGGGTTATCTCTGTGATGTGTAGTGCAATTTCTGCATGGTAGGTTAATATTTTAAAAAATGTTCCAAGTGAGTGCATGGGCATCATAGTCATCTATCCCTTTCCCAAAAACACTTGCAGCATGCAATGAAAATGAATTCCATTTCTCGGTTTGGTTTTTATGCCCTTAGTTGAAATTTTTTTGGTGTCCCTTAATGGCCTTGGAAAGCGAGATACAAACTTCTATAAATAAAAAATTGTGGCTTCAATGGAAAAAATTTCAGTTCTATGAACTTTTGTGAAATCCGAGTACCACTACGGACACCCCTGTTTAGTGGTTAATGGACCAAAAGTTGTCTATTTTCTTGGTTTTCTAAAATAAGGTTTTGATAAATGACATAAGTGCAATTTCTATAAGATAGGATAATATTTTAAAAAATGTTTCCAACGACTGTGTGGGCATCACAACCATTCACCCTTAGCCAAACACACTTGTTGGAGGCAATGGAACTCAATTCCATTGCTCAATTTGGTTTTTATACTCCTGGTTGAAATATTCTTGATGTCCCTGAATGACATTGGTAAGGAAGATGAAACTTTCCATAAATTGAAAATCAAGGCTCCAATGGACAAATAGTTAGTTCTGTTGGATTCATGACCTTCGATTACCACTAGAGAAACCCTTGTTTGGTGTCTTCATGGATCGAACGTTGTATATTTTGATAGTTTTCTAAACTAGGGTTTTGCTAAGGGACGTGCAGTGCAATTTCTGCACAATAAGGCAAGATTTTGAAAAATATTTCAAGTGAGTGGATGGGAATCGCAGTCATCTCTCCCTTTCCCAAACAAAAATGCAAGAGTTAACATAAATCAATTTCGTTGCTTGGTTTGGTTTTTATGCCTTCGGTTGAAATTTGACCGATGTCCTTGAATGACCTTAAGAAGTGAAATAAAATTGACCATAACTCAAAAAAAAATCTTTGATGGATAAAACATCATTTCAATTGGATTTGTGACATCTGAGTACCACTTGGGACACCCCTTTCCATTGGCTTCATGGACCAAACATTTTATATTTTGACAATTTTCTATACTAGGGTTTTTCTCATTGACATGTAGTGCAATTTCTGCATGATAAAATACGATTTTGAAAAATGTGCCCAATGATTGTGTGGGCATATTAGTAATCTCTCCCTTTCTCAAACACACCTCCAGGATGAAATGAAACTCAATTATATTGCTCGGTTTGGTTTTTATGCTTCGGGTTGAAATTTGTTTGGTGTCCCTTAATGGCCTTGGGAAGTGAGATGAAAATTGCTATAAATCGAAAATCATGGCTCAAATGGACAAATTGTCATTTTTCGTGGCATCCGAGTTCCATTAGGTAAACACCTATTCGATGTCTTCATGGATCGAACTTTGTCTATTTTGACAATTTTCTAAACTAGGGTTTTCCTCAATAACTTGTAGTGCAATTTCTGCACAATAGGGCAAGATTTTCAAAAATGTGTCAAGCGAGTGCATGAGAATCTCATTCATCTCTCCCTTCCCAAAAAATCTTATAGAAGGTAACAAAACCATGGCTTCGATGAAAAAAAATTCAGTTCCGTTGGCTTCCGGACATTCGAGTACCACCAGGGACACCCATTATCGGTGGCTTCCTGGACCGAAAGTTGTCTATTTTCTTCATTTTTTAAACCAAGTTTTTGCTAAGTGACGTGCAGTGAAATTTTTGTACGATAACCTAATATTTTGAAAAAATTTCCCAACGAGTGTGTAGGCATTGCATTCATCTCGCCCTTACCCAAACACACTTACAGGAGACAACATAAATGAATTTTGTTTCTCAGGTTGGTTTTTATGCTCAGTTTGGTTGATCGAGACTCCATAGATCTTTCCAAGTTATGCCTAGATTCACTCTTCAATATGAAAAACTAACCATGTATTCCTTCTTAAAAATTTAGTGGACACCCTATGCAAATAGGGGGGTAACACTGCATCATCATATCATCACCTCCTACATGCCTCAAACCATAATCCACTATGGCCTTCAAGTCACGGAACACATCCTTTGTAGCAACCCAGTGAATCCACCTAAACTTAACCATATATTGGATCATTGTGTTCAATACAAAACAAATATTAGGTTTAGTATTTGGATATATGAGGGAACCTGTAAACTATTTGTACACAAATGGATTAACCAAGTTTGAATCTAAAGTTGTTGATAACTTCAGATGAGGTATCATAGGAGTAGCCAAGGGTTTACATTTCATTATCTAAAACCTCTTCAAAATATCAATGACATACTTATTTTTCCAAGGAACACCTCCCATGGACTCTACCAAACTACCAAACCCAAGAAATAGTACATAAGGTTGATGTCCTTAATGGCCTATTCAATTTTCAATTTATTCTTGGTTCATAAGTAATGCGATTTGAAAATTTTCATGCAAGAGTGATGCCCATGGATGTTATTGTGCAGTCCCCTTATATAACCAAGTCTAGCTCTTGCGTGAACAACTTAATCAAATACCAGAAGCTGCAGGCATCCAGGTTGCAAGTGTGGAAAATTTTCAAGGCCGTGAAGCTGAAGTTGTTGTCATAATAATGATATTATCAAGACATTTAATAATTTTCTAATAAGCCTTTTAAAAAAAATACAAAAGTAGTGAAGTATTGGTAATAGGGAATTTGTCGTGGGAAAAGGTAATTTCTCTGAGGCCTTTTTATAAAAGTGAATGTGATATTCCTAGAATGCAGGCACATTATTTCCCCAAAGGAATCCAAGAACTTCAAATTTCACTCTGGACATGGACTTTTGACCAAAAGTCTATCCTTTTAATTTTGCATAGATATAGCCATAGGTACAATGAAGAATCTAAGCAATTGTTGGAGAAAAAAAAGTGCATTATAATTCTTTTATAAAATTTCAAAGGGTATATTTCAACTTTAACAAGGTAACAATTCTATGGGACCCATAAAGGTTGCAATCTTCACCAAGGAATTACACTAAAACCTCAAATTCTTACTCATGTTCCCACAAATTTGAACCTTAATAAAAACCCATTAGTATCTCTGAACATAATTCCCAAATCACTTCCCAAGATAAAAAGAAACATTAGCTCCATGTCATCTTGTCCCCCTATAGGTGCCCAAGTTCACTCCGTAGTCATTTTTTGATGGAGTGTGTTATGGAGAAGAGTAGTTCTACGTGAATGGAAGTTTGTTTTTCATATATGATTCTAATGTTTTCAAGTTTAAAGCATGTCTAGATTCTAGTACCAATAATAACACTAAATTGATGACCTTACATCCTTTGATGATGATTGCCTTAGACAAAGTAATCCATAGAATTCAAGTGTTTGGTGACTCAATTATAGTGATTAAGTGGATGTGGGGCCATGAAACTATCTAAAATACAAACTCTTATCAAGGACAAAGCTATAATTTTTTATTAGATCAATTTCAAATACATCTTTTGGGAGTTGAATGATAAAGATGATATGATGTCTAAATAGGATTTGCAATTGGAACTATTCTACCTATATCTATAACAGATTTCATAGGGTGTCTCTACTAAGACTTGAGTGCCACCTAATAGTGGTACTTCTAAGATTCTAATATTAATCTTAGAAGTATATCTTTAGTCTAGAAATCATGAAGAGATTGGATGTTAATGTGTTCGATACTAATGGAAAGCCATTTGATCCTATGCTACATGAATTACAAATAATGCACAAGGATTCTCCATCATTTGAATAAGGAATAATTAATGGACAATTCATTATAGGATTTATTATAGGAATAAGATGCTATAGTAGTAATAGAATGTCAATCAGATCTTCTCGAGTTGCTACAAGTATCCTCCTCTACATGTGGACTTCTTTGTTGACTTCTTTGCTGCTAATTGAATGTATCTTGAAAAGTTAGAGACTGTTACTTATTCTATATCTGCCATAGCTGGTCATTGTCAATTTATTCAATAATATGGTGATTCTAGTTTCATGTAATGACCATGAGAGGATAACAAAGTGCAAGAATTTTTTAAGCATGTTTGAGAGAATTTTTCATAGCGAACTTCCATTGTTTCTCATTGGTACAGTGGTTTATTTAATAAATTTTAGAATGGATTTGGTCACTCAAGGAGACGAAGGTGAAGAATATATAGTTGATATATTACATGTCCTTTTAGGATGACTTATTCCACCTTCAAAATCTACCTCTAACCATGTAAACCTTTGAGCTAAAATGTGTCTTGAATGCTCATAAAAAATGGGGGGTAACCCTATTTTTATGGGGGGGAAGTGGTTCAATAATGTTATGACTCCTCCTTTGGAATATATTCAATGGATACTAATATTTATATCATTTCTTAGATTTCTCAACTCTATGATTATAGGGATGCAACATTTTTTCCATTACTAGTGTTCATTGAAGCATCAAATAATAATTCCCATCGAATTACACTCTTCTTTGAATGTGCATAGTCTGTTGTTAGTGCATTACTTGACAACGCTCTAATTGTTTTTGGAATCTATAGGAAATACATTGCTTGAAACCTCAAGTAGAGTATGTGTAGAATTTTACATAAACATTGTATTTCTTGATTATGTAAATGGTTTCCTTGCAAGCAAGTGATGCCCTAACTTAGTTATAAAAAGTTGGTTGCATTTAGTCCTATCTCAAAGTATTACAAGTTTTGATTCTAATAGTGGTTTACTTGACCAATTTCAGCATACTTTGGACAGGTCCCTGATCCCACACCTTAGGTATATTTTTATATTTCAAGTGCATAAAGATACTCAAAATGGTTAGTGGAGATCAAGATGAAATGATGTTGCACAAGGGTTGATATTGCACCATACAAAGAGTACATTGAGGGTCCTAAAACCTGATAAATATATAATATATATTAAAAATTTAGAGGCCAAAAGGTATAATGTGCATGCTATCCAAAATATCTTGAACCCCTTTCTGTCGACAAACGTTTTTGTAGGTGTCCATATTATCGTTTGCATCCACTACACCTAAAAGGGATATTCATATATTCTAGAGTCTTCGTGTATGAATATGTTCGGGTGTGTCGATGGTTGAAATTATCTACTAGATAGTATATATTGATTTTGACTAACAAGCTGAGGAGTGAAACTACTAAAAAGGCGTGGGTGAAACTATGTTATTGTGAGATAATATATATTTGTTGGAAAGGGATTATATGGTCGTTGAAACTAATGGATAGGATTTTTTTATTGGTGTTGGATAACCAACTAACTAAGAAAGAATACCTTCTGGACTAGTATCGCTCTTCGGTTAAAATTTTTTTGGGAGGTTTAGTTTTGTGACTGTCTTTGGCATCAGGTGCTATCAGCCAAGTATTTGAAACATGTTTCTGTGGTATTGTGGCTTCGGGGAAAAAATTTCAATACTCGGGGAGTATCTGCCATCTGGAGAGGTTTCATACAAACCATTCCATGGATGGGGAGACATATAACATGGCAGGTGGGTAATGGGAACGACATATTGGTTGGTATTGATCCAGTTTTTGGTTCCTCTAATACATTTCACTTTCCTGATGGTCTGAGATCCTATTTGGAGGATTTGAATATTATTTCACTTGCTCAGGTTCATAATATCCTCCCGGATGCCTGTCAGTATTGGTATACAGATTTGCTTCTGGCTGGGGAATGGAAAATTATTTGGAATAGGTTTGTCAGCCACTTGATTCTTTCTGGTATTTGATTATCAAATGATCCATACTCTCTCCTTTGGGATTTTAATAAAAAAGATGGGAAACTTACTGCAGCAGAAGCTTATGAATGTATTGTAAAATCCCACTCTCCAGTTGTTGGCAATAGATTGTATACATCCCTCTGGTCTTTAACTCTTCCGAGGAAAATTGGCTGCTTTTCTTGGCTGGTGCTGAAGAATAAAGTTCTCACATGGGACAATCTTCAAAAAAGAGGTAAAATTGGCCCGGGTATTTGCCCTCTTTGTCGTGCTGGTGAGGAGACAGTTCTTCACTTATTTTCTCGATGTATGTTTTGGAAGCATTTGCAGGATCTTTTATGTGATCAGTTCCATTTTTTTATTCCACCTGAGTATGATTCTATTGAGAAGTATATGGATTACTGGGTAAATACATTCCCACGCAGCTCATCTCAATTCTACCTGCCCCATCATACTATTTGGGCCATTTGGAAAGCTCAGAATAAGGCAGTTTTTGATGGGCATAATTCGACTGTCAGTGGTGTTTTTCATCGGATTTTATACTCAGCTCAACAGTTTCTCTCACGGCCTGTGTTAATTGGCAGGAAGACAAAATCTAGTAGACAGATTGGGAATAAACCCGATATGATTTTCCCTTGTGGGTATTTTGATGGTGCTTCTAACATATCTGCTGCTGGTATTGGATATTGTGTGTTTTTCAATAAAAATCACCATCTAGATTGGGCGTTGGGGGTCAGATATTGTTCTAATACAAAAGCTGAACTTTTGGGTCTCTGGGCCCTTTTGTTCACCTCCCAAATGATGGGTGTCCTGCTGTCCCACATTTATGGTGACTCACAGGTCATCATTAATTGGGAAAAGGGTCTTTCTGCTCTCACCCCACCAGAACTTCATCACTGGTGCAGGACTACACAAAAGCTATTATCTAGCTTTCTGGGTCTCATAATCAGCCACATCTATCGTGAACACAACCGGATTGCAGACAGTCTTTCAAAAATAGCACTCACACTTGCCCCGGGCATAGGCTGTTTCTCTGAATATTTTGATGACCATTTGGTCAATAGTGACACATTTCAGCTCTTTTGAGCCTTGGATATGAGGGATTTTTACTCTCTTATGGATATTTGATTGATGATGAGTGGATGCTTCTGGATAGCATCTCTAGAACCTCTTGGTTCACGATAGATTTGGATGATTGTATGAGATTCCATTTATGATGAGACTGATATCTGATGGGACACGTTACCTTTGTTCGCCATTCCCCCTGGCCGCAATTGGATGTGATCCTTTATTGGCTGGTATATTCTATTATTGTAACTCTTTCTGGGTGAGTGTTAACACTGCCCTTTGATTCTTAATAAGAATATCAAGGACAGGATTTTTCTTCCTGAAAAAAAAAACTAAGAAAGAATACCTTGGATGGATACTTAAAATTTCCATTCTTGTTAGGTCCTCATGCTTTTGTCCCCAGTGGCATTAACGGATGTACTAAATCCATTCTAGGAAGACGACGAAAATGTAATTCATTTGGGGCCATATGAAACGCCTATCACCTGTAAGGTATGGGCACCGTATGGAATTCCCTTGTTTGTTTTTGTTTGAAATTGGGGTTAGGATCAATCCATCACATAGAACACATTGGTGATTCACAACTCGATATTGTGAACCCTTCATATAGAGAACCACAAACATATTCACGATCATAAGGGACTGAATCACGAATTTTATCTACATGAACGTATCGATCTGGAAGGTTTCTAACTAAGGCATGGATCTGATTCACAACTTCATAGTCTCCTTTTTTTAAGCTTTCAAATAATTTATTTTGTTTTATTTTTTCTATTATTTAAATTATGTTTTCATATATATATAATGCTACTTAAACATACATGCAACATCTATTTAATTTTTTCACACAATAAAGCATTTGTAGCCTAAAAGATATACTAGTTGACTAAGATGATAGTGGCATTGATGTTGGCTTTAATAATCCCAAGACCTCAATCCTTGGTAAGGATATGCATTTCCTTCATAAGCTACCTCCTCTCTATATGGATATGGAAGGGAATGCTCTCTATCTGCTTTGTTGAAACCTCATACAAATTCGAATTTTGAGGATTTTTTGAAGTTGCACAAGGTTTGTACTTTGTATTATTGGAGCCAATCCTCTAGCTTAAAATGTGTGGTCTCTTTGAACCCTTATGGAGAGGTGATGATCTTGTTGACTATGCTACTATTAATTCCTAGTGGACACAACTTCTAAAATTATCAGAGGGATTATGGAACCTTGTAGAATATCCATGGTTTAGAGGATCATAACATTTATTTTTGACTTTAGAGTATAATGTTCTTGACTTAGAGTATATTTGGTTTTCTTATAACTACCCTTATTATTATTTAGTCAGATGTTATTGTTTTTATTTTCAGTTATATTGATGAAAAGGGGGGCATTTCTACTTGTATCTACTTAAGACTTGCCTTTGTTGTTATAGGATGGGGCACAAATCCATTGTGAAGACTTATTTGGATATTGTTAAACTTGGATGGTCAAATACTAGTCCTTTTTAACCTCAATGAATCTAATGATGTAGAGGTGTGGGCCTATCTTTAGTCTTAGCTAGTCCATGAATTGTCAAAGGCTTATTCAGTGCTATGCAACGATTTTAATGTAGTATTTTGGTAGAAGTGCAAGATGGTAACGAGGTTATTTTGTTAGTTACGGTGTCCAAAGGGAAGAAGGTTGCACGGAATGTGACTTGTCGATATTTTTATACTTTTAAAGTTATTAATGCACATAATAACATGTCCTCATATTGAGGAACACCCTATGATAAACTTGCATTTCAAAATCTATGTGTAAGAAATAAAGAATCCAAATTAAAGCTAGGAGTTAAATTATTAATCTCTCCTAATTTCAACATATAAATAATGAGCACTATAAACTTGTACCACACTAAGCACATATGATGTCCAAATACTTGAATTCCAATGCAAATATTAATACATGGAATTTTTAAAATGTGATAAAACATAGTTATAGTAATTATTATTATACTTATTTACTATGGTCAATATGGAGAAGGAAGAAGGTGAATTGGTGAAAGTTCTTGATTTTATCTTATGAAAGTCTGTTGTTAAAGCACATGGAATACAAATTGAACATTCTCAAATTTTTTATATCAAAAACAAATAAATAACTAAAAATAAAAGTGCTTTAGTTTATGAGAAATCATCTACATAAGTTTTTTAGAAAAAAAAAATATGAAACACCTATAACGTTGTTGCTTGATAATATCATTTATTTTTCAAAATAAAAAATTAAATATATCACTAAAAAATGCCTATAGTCCTTGCAAACTGTCGTTGACGTTTTTGGCACTGCGGAAAATTGGTGGCATCCACGTTCTTTGGCAGGTGCATAAACATGTGCCGAAATTTTATTGGGTAGACAATCAACAAAGGTAGAAACGTGTTTTGCAAACCCACCTTTAGATAGAAAAAACACCTTTGGCATAATAAAATATGTAATGTATGAATTTGATAAGCGACATGTTGAATATGTATTATATTTAATGGGTCAAAATTAAAAAAGCACAACGACAAATACAAAAACCATCAAGAATGTCCCGTATGCAAGTAGAAGAGATATCGAAGTCTACAGTTCCAAATAAGGTTTTAAGGAACATGCCAATTATACCTAGACTTTAATGAATGTTTAGTTGCAAGCCACTTGCACAGTTGATAGACAACACAGAAGGTAAATGTCCAACAAAATTCAAAGATGAATCGCGTAGTATCCGGTTAGGCCTCGCAATCGATGGAGTGTGCCCTTTCTCCTTCCTAAGCCCAAATTACATTGTTTGACCAGTTGGATTGATAGTATACAATATTCCCCCATGGATGAGGGTTAGAAAGGAGTTCCTTATGCTAAATATCATTGTTCTAGGAAAACATAAAGTGAAAAAAATGGATGTTTATATTGTGTCGTTTATTGATGAGGTTCAATTGTTATGGAAAGGAATATGAATATATGACATATCATGCCCTCCATCAAATAGGTCCTTCATGTTTTATGGTGTACTATGTTGGACAATTCACGATTTCCCAAGATTTGGTGTATGTTAAGAAATGACAAATATTTTACATATTTGCACATAATATTTTATTTTCGGTTCAATTTGCATAGATCCATTATATTGTTTTTTTCCTCTAAAATTTAGTTATTGAATTGTGGGGCTTCACACAAAAGTGGTTTGTGCATGTCCAAGATGCACATAACATTTTCATGGGTGATACTCTAAAGATCTATGAAAGTTTATTTATGCAAACAACATGGTATTTCTACCAATAGATCATAAGTTTAGGACTTGCCTCAAGAATCAGTTTGATGGGAAAATTTAAAGTATAGGCCCTGCCAAGGTTATGGGTCCAGCTGATTGGATTCAAAATTATGAAGATGTTGAAATAAAAATTTGGGAACATTTTGTTTTCTAGGATCCATCAATTGAAGAACCTAGACAATTTATGGCTGATATGCCACGAGGAATGAATAGAAAATCCATATTTTAGGATCTACCTTACTAGAAGGGTCTAATAATATGTCATTTATTAGATCCTATGCACATATTAAAAAATGTCTCAGATTCTATATTTATCAATATACCAGACACAGATAAAGATACTTTATCTTCAAGAAAAGACATTTCTCTTTCACATACCAAATTTGATAGAAGACATTCATGGCCAAATAGAGAAAATGAAACTTATGCAGAAGCTCCATGGATTTTGAAAAAGAAAGAGATAGATAAACTAAAAAATGTTATATGTTCAATAAGAACACCGCCTGGCTATGGCTCATCATTGAATAAAGATTTCATAGTTGATGGACATATCACTAGATTTGAAACACATGATTTCCATAATTTTATGAAGGTATTGACATAACTTAGTTGTTATTGTTATCATATAATTAATATAATTTTTATGATATTTCATATTTAAAATAATGAACTAATATCATCTTATTTGATAATTTGATAGCATATCATGCCCTTGGAAATTAGTGGGGATTCATGCCTTACCATTGATTTGAGGAGTGCCATAAGTCGATTGTCGTCATTTACAAGGTATGTGGCATGAAATGTTTATGTATGTAAGAGAAAGCCATATTACATTGAATTTTAAATGTCAGTAGGTGTTCATACAATTTTACTAATTTTATATAAGGTGGGTATCCTCCAAGGAGATCATGAGAGTGAATTATGAAGATGGAAGAACAAAATTGTATAAATTGTATGTTTATTTGAAAAGGAGCTCCCTTACAAGTTTCATGGACCTTCAGGTTCATCTACGTATACACCTAGTAGATGGCATTGAAATGGCAAGTGTTGTCTCAACGAGGTGGATGTTTTTCTTTAAGAGGTATATGAGAACACTAAAAATATATGTCCGACAAAATAAACATCCAGAGGGTTGCATGGTCGAAGGGTATGTATTGAATGAAACATTTTTCTTTCTATGTGAATTCCTTGGTAAATATTTTGAAGATGGTCGATGAATATGGGATGAAGAATGTGCAAAAAATATTATAGATGGAGAGAAACCTCAATCTAATGGTGTTCAAGTAGAATTTGGTGAGTAAAGTCATGATCATTGTGGTTATTTTTTCAATCATTTACTCTATAAAATTATTATTTTTTGAAATTATAATAATGGAATTTACAATTTGAAAATGTAGATATTGATTTTTTATGAAATCATTGTGCTTGCCAAGTTCCTTGTTTACCACGTGGATTTCATGAATAAATGGATTGAATTGTATGAAAAGAAAAGGGAAGAACTGTTAGAAGCAAGGAGGCAATTTAAGATATCAAACCCAAGGAATACACCACTCCCCATTGATATGTGCGGGGAATGGGGCAAAGATTGCACATGAAAATGGGTTAGTGAACAAATTCAAAATAAAATAGATGAAGAAGGAAATTATGCAAACATAACATAAGATGAGATAAACATGTCTAGAGGATGTGAAAGAAAGGTACATTTATAAATCTCACAATTTTTTTTTACAAAACATTGTTAACACTACTGACTATTTAATAATGCATATATAGTTGTTTTTTCTTGTTGAACGAAAACAAGTGGCCTGATACAACTGAGGAGATATCCTGCAATGTGGGATTATGGTCGACACTATCATGTGGAAAGAATAGACGTAAAAATATGCTCCGGTTTCATGGTTGATTTCAAGCAATCAAGTCAAGCAAGTTCAAAATATAAAAATATTATTGAATGGAATCTTTAGTATGTTGGAAAAATCCAAGAATTTATCGAGTTGGATTGCCTGTCTTTCAACTGCTGTATTTTTAAATGTAGATTGTATGAGGCATTTGAGAGGACACAAATATATGATACCCATATTGGATTATTTTCTATAGATTCCTTGAGGTACCTACAACTAAATGATATTAGAGCAATTTAGGTGATATTAATATTTCTCTCATATGTCATTATGAACATTTAAGTTCCATTAGGATCAGTCAGTATCCAAAAGTATTATGACATGCATCATCATCGTGGGCATCGACGTTTTCATCATCGTCGTCATCAATTCCATATGGTACATCAAAATCATGTTGATCATCATCCTCATCGTCAGCAATAAGTACAACATCAAAAAAATCATTGTCATCATTGTCATTATGATCACTTATATTCCATTAGTGTTCTTAATCACTCATATATTCCATTAGGATTCACGCCATGTAATTGTTAAGGTCATTTATATGTCATTGCAATCATTTCGATGATAATATGTTCATTTAGATTTCGTTGTAGACATTTAGGTGCCATTAGAATCAATTAGGATCCAAAAGTGATACCACGTGCATAATCATCGTTGACATCGACATCGTCATCATCATCATACAATAAATCAACATCGTTGGCATCACCTTAGTCATCATCAATATCATCACCAATATAATTGCGATAATACTGAGTAAGAAACCCTACTACCTCAGAAGAATGGATGACATAGTCTTATACTTATCAAATCATATCCATATGCTCCATCATAATTATTGTAGTGCATCATCATCATGTTGTTAGGGCCAATCAGATGCCATTAGGGTCTATCAAATGTTGTTGGGAACACTCCAACTCCATTAGAGCAATTTAGGTGACATTAAGGTAATTTAGGTGACACTGAAACATGAATTTGATCTACATGAACGTATCGATATGGAAGGTTTATAACTAAGGCATGTATCTAATTCAAAACTTCATAGTCTATATAATGCTACTTAAACATGCATGCAACATATTTTTAATTTTTTCACACAATAAAGCATTTGTAGCCTAAAAGATATACTATTTGACTAAGATGATAGTGACATTGATGTTGGCCCCTAATAATCACATGACCTCAATCCTTGATAAGGATATGTATTTCCTTCATAAGCTGCCACCTCTCTAGGTGGATATTGAAGGGAATGCTCTCTATCTGCTTTGTTGAAACCTCATACAAATTCAAATTTTGAGGAATTTTTGAAGTTGCACAAGGTTTGTACTTTGTATTATTGGAGCCAATCCTCTAGCCTAAAGTGTGTGGTCTCTTTGAACCCTTATGGGGAGGTGATGATCTTGTTGACTATGCTACTATTGATCCATAATGGACACAACTTCTAAAATTATCAGAGGGATTATGGAACCTTGTAGAATATCCATGGTTTAAAGGATCATAACATTTATTTTTGACTTTTAGAGTATATTGTTTCTCGACTTAGAGTGTATTTGGTTTTCTTAAAACAACTCTGATTGTTATTTATTCGGATGTTATTGTTTTTATTTCCAGTTATATTGATGAAAAGGGGAGCATTTCTACTTGTATCTGCTTGAGACTTTCCTTTGTTGTTATAGGATGGGGGCACACATCCATTGTGAAGACTTATTTGGATATTGTTAAACTTGGATGGCCAAATAATAGGCCTTTCTAACCTCAATGCATTTAATGATGTAGAGGTGTGGGCTTCTCTTCAGTATTAGTTGGTCCATGAATTGTCAAAGGCTTATTCATTGTTATGCAACAATTTTAATGTTGTATTTGGGTAGAAGTGCAAGATGCTAACAAGGTCATTTTGTTAGTTACGATGTCCAAAGGGAAGAGGGTTGCATGGAATGTGCCTTACCTAATTTCAACATATAAATAATGAGCACTGTAAACTTGTACCCCACCAAGCACATCTAATGTCCAAATACTTGAATTCCAATGCAAATATTACTACATGGAATTTTTAAAATGTGTTAAAACATAGTTATTGTAATTATTATTATACTTATTTACTATGGTCAATATGGAGAAGGAAGAAGGTGAATTGGTGAAATTTCTTGATTTTATCTTATATTTCTATGAAAGTCTATTATTAAAGCACATCACATGGAATACAAATTGAACATTCTCAAATTAAAACAAATAAATAACTAAAAATAAAAGTGATTTGGTTTATGAGAAATCATCTACATAAGTTTTTTTTTTTAAAGTATGAAACACCTATAATGTTGTTGCTTGATAATATCATTTATTTTTCAAAATAAAAATTTAAATAATCACTTAAAAATAAATTTCATTACTACTATGCCTACTTTCCCCTCTTTGCATTAAAAAATTCATATCGTCCTTGCAAACTTCCGTTAACGTTTATGTCACCGTGGAAAATGGGTGGCATCCACGTTCTTTGGTAGGTACATAAACACGTGTCAAAATTGTATTGGGTGGACAACCAACGAAGGTAGAAATGTGTTTTGCAAACACACCTTTATATAGAAAAATACATTTGGCATAATTAAATATGTAATGTATGAATTTGATAAGCGACATGTTGAATATGTATTATATTTAATGGGTCAAAATTAAAAAACACAATGACAAATACAAAAACCATCAAGAATGTCCTGTATGCAAGAAGAAGAGATATCGTACAAATATACAGAGTACTATAGTTCCAAATAAGGTTTTAAGGGACATGCCAATTATACCTAGACTTTAATGAAATTTTAGTTGCAAGTTATTTGCACAATTGATAGACAACATAGAAGATAAATTTCCAACAAAATTCAAAGATGAACCACGTAGTATCAGGTTAGGCCTTGCAATCGATAGAGTGTTCCCTTTCTCCTTCCTAAGCCCAAATTACACCGTTTGAATAGTTGGATTTATAGTATACAATATTCCCCCATGGATGAGTGTTAGAAAGGAGTGCTTTCAGCTAAATATCATTGTTTCAGGAAAAAATCAAGTGAAAAAAATGGATGTTTATATTGCACTATTTATTAATGAGGTGCAATTGTTATGGAAAGGAATAAGAATGTATGACATATCATGGTATCCATCAAATAGGTCCTTCATGTTTTATGGTGTACTATGTTGGACAATTCATGATTTCCCGGGATTTGGTGTATGTTCAGGTATGAAAAATATTTTACATATTTGCACATAATATTTTATTTTCGGTTGAATTTTCATAGATCCATGTTGGAAGAGCCTAGTTGGCCAAGCCGACTAGATCCTCCAGTCGATTAATTGTAGATTATGTCGACCTCATAGGTTGTTTCGGTTGGTTGAACCGACAGGTAGTTCTTGTAACTGTTTTGTAAATCATATATATAGGTTGTAGATCCATATAGATACTTGGTTCGGTTTTATGTATAAACCCTCACGTGTAATTGATTAATATAAGTTGTTATTTTGTCTACCATTCATTGTCTCTTATCTGTATCGTTGTTATATGAATCTATATGTGTATCATTGGTAACCTTGCAATCTGATTGATTACAACATTGGTTCTGTTTCCAGTGGTACATATATCAGATGAAAATGACTATGACCGATGATATAAGAGCAGGAGATTAAGGATTGGTGGGAGCGTAAAATAACAAACTACCTGCAGAATTACGCTAGAAGAAACAACCTCACCATTGATCAAGCAAAGGAGAAATTCTTCTCTGAAACACATGAAATTTTTTTCGAGTCTGTCTTGCACGCACTGAAGAAGATACTAGATGAAAAATCTGGCAGGTGAAAAAGAACGTCAGTTACGCCGGAAACTAGTAAGGGGAGGCTGCACAAATTTGTCGGAGTGGTTCGAGAGAATTGCTAATGAATTGTGTGAGGAGCGAGCTGTTGAAGAAAGAGTCTCTATCGATAGCATCAAAGAAAGATTATATAACAACCTCACTGAGCAGTTCCTTTGTTCGTTGCTGACACTTTTGTTCAGATTCTTGATCGGCAGAGGTGCATGACACATTTTCGAGCCTCATACATTGTTGATAACACCACTAAGAAACAAAAACTTGGAGGCCAAGAAAAAGGACTGGGACAAATATTTCCAAGAAAGAGAGTGGGATTACTTCCTAAAAAAATAACCAGTTCCACCCTATCTTTCTGAAAATATTTCAGGTCGGAAATGGGGGCTAGTTGTTGGCAAGGGGTTTTGGATACATTAGTTGTGCAGCATCGCGGATGCTGCGCAAGCTCAAAGACACAACACAAGTGGACTATTAGTGCACAAAGCAGAGATTAGAATATCTTTTATATTTTGTGTCACATTTTGTTCTTTTGGACCATATTTTATGGATATTGGTCATCATTTTGTAAAATAAGTTAGGAATTAGTTAGAATTTGCCTAAGTGGACCTCGAATGTAAAGGCGCAAGCCTATAAATAGATGTTGAATCGCAAGTATTAGATATTGATCTTTTTGAGAAGGGAAGAATATGAGCTTGGTGAAGAATATCTTTGATTATATAAGATAAATTTGTCGATCTGTGAACTGTGGTTTTTGAGAAGAAGTAATATGACAAGGTGGAAGTTGATCTGAATCACTGTGTTTTTCTATTTTATTGTTTTATTATTTTTTGTTACTTTATGATGAATGTTATGTGAATGTGGGACATGGATATATGATGCAGTGTTTTCATGTTTTAAATGATATTATCATGTTGAATCTGTTTGCACATCAATATGTTTACTGTAGTTATGATTGAATGATGCGATCAGTTGAAGAATAATGATGAATAACTTTGTTAATGTTTAAGTGAATGGTCAGATCTATCAATGTTGTGCTAAGTTGTTAAGTTGATGTCATATTGTCCTCTCCTATTCTGCAGAAACTTGGTTCCGTCATCTCTCCCTCGAACATCTCAGGTGATACATCATCCACTCTACGGGTGTTGCAGGACAGAGTAAGACCTGTCTGGGATGGTGCTCAAGGAGATTGCAGTGGTTTGTCTGTCGATAGAGTCGAAACCCCTGTCAACTGGTATTTTTTGGTTGGATTTTTGTCAACAAATGGTTCCATTGTCAGGACCTTGTTGCAACTAAAGGGAGGACATGCTGTTCCATCCAACGAGACAAGAAATCCAAGACTGGTTCGACCAGAAGATGTGAGAATTTGCTGAGATAGAAAATCAGAACCTTGGACTAACAACGGATAAGTGGTTGGCAAGATACATACACGACAGTCCACACGAGTATTTTTTCTCTGAATTCCCGATCATCATATACGAGTGGTGGGCGTAGTTTACCTATCGCAAGAACGATTTCCAAGGAGGTGAGCCAACATCGTGGACCCAGGAATTGATCCAGGAGTTGCAGGAAACTGACAACAAAGCATCGCGGGCTATTGAATTCTGGTTGGAAAGCATATTAGAAGGCTATATCACTGATTTTGCAGTTGATACTACTAATTCCTATAGCGAAGTAGAAAGGGAATTCTTCAATGGACCAAGAGGTAGGTTCTTAGTATCACTGCAATTGTCAATTAAGATGCTTGTTTGTGACAAAGGCATACTGAAGATGCACCTCGAATAGTATAACTTTGGTGTGCGAGGGATGTGGATACCACATAGAAAAGGGGGATATGAATGGAATGATTCGGGGTAGATGGGTGCAAGTTACGATGATACTGAGAGGGAAGCTGAGGAAGAGAGTGGTATTACAAGAGGAGGAGCAAGGTTTCGACACGAGAAGAGGCAGAGGACAGGAGAAGCTCCTGCTACGATCGAAACGAAATACCATGAAGGAAGATTATAGTGATGACAAGGACGACCAGACCCAGACTACACCCATGGTAGAGGCAAGATCAACTCCCAACAGTAACGTAGCCAAGCCTCCATTCATTATGTCGCAATCAGGAAGAAACGCAAGTACAACACCGAATTGTCCGACGTGCCAGCAACACTCTAATACTAGCAGTAGATCAGCATCTGTAGGAAGAAGGCCAAGAATGGCAGGTGACGAAAAGAAGTTACCTTTGTTCCATGGGAACAGGACTGAGTATCCAGAACAATATTGGTTCCTGTGCGAGGCCATATGGATTGTCAGACAAACTATAGACGATGAAGTTAAGAAGGCCCAGTTGGCAACAACCCTTCGGGGTTGCACATTGGATTGGTTCATGAAATTTGTACAAGTTCCTATGGGGACTCTGGTGAAGACACTGAAAGAAGTCAGGAAAGGACTGATTGAAGAATTTAGAAAATCGAAGTTTGAAGCGCGGTACATTACAAAACTAAAGAAAATTAAGTAGTATCCCAATGAGATTATTTGGGACTTTGATCAAAGATTAAAGACACTCATGGAAAGAGTCGGTTTTGATATGAGAAACATTCAACATAAGGAATGGTTCATTGCAACATTGCTAACCCATATTAGACTACCGCTTATGCAGTAGAAGATTGCGACACAGAGCGAGGCCCTAGATATTGCCATGAAGCTGGAAGCTTCATCGTTGGAGAAAATGTAGTTGGTATGAACCAAATCTAGACACATCTGGAGAACTTGACACTTCAATTACAAGACATTAAGAAGGGAAAGGAACAACGTGAGGATCTCTGGTGTACTCGATGTCATGCAGATGGACATACCAAGGATACCAAGGATACTCCTTTCATTTGGGATTATCAAGCTCAATGGGATTTTGATAATTTAAAACATGCCATAACACACTCACCTGTGTTACACCCCCCTAATTACTCAAAATACTTTCTGCTTTATATTGTTACCTCCACTACTACCATTGGCATGGTTCTAGTGCAGGAGGATTCAAACAGAAAAGAACATGTGATTTCTTATCTCAGTAAGACTCTATTGGACTCCTAAACTCGATACTCACATGTGGAGAAGTTAGCTTTGGATATGGTCATTGTTGTACAACATTTTTGTCACTACATCCTACTATGAAACACTACATTCTAGCGGACCAAAACCCCATGTACTACATCCTGACTCGTCAGGTACTGGGGGGAAAATATTCTCATTGGATTGTCATCCTGCAAGAATCTGACCTTGAGTTCACTAAACTGCTTCCAAGAAGTCTTTAATTTTTGTGGATTTGATGTGTGATATTCCCTATGCTAGTATGAAAACTGAGCCCAATGACTCATTTCTAGATGATTTCATGTTCCTAATTATCAGGATAGACCCATGGTATGGAGATTTGATCATATATCTCCAAACTCAAATTTTTTAGCCCGACCTGTATCGCGATGATCATCGGTGCATTCTCCATCACGCAAAATGTTATCTAATTCTCAATGATACCTTATACTAACGTGGTATTGATTCCATTCTCCAACGATGTTTAACACACGATGAGGCTGAACATGTATTAAATGATTGCCACTATGGAGCATTTGGAGGTCATCTTTCTGGGATGGCTACAGCTCAAAAAAAACTTCATGATGGTTACTTTTGTCCCTCGATCTTCAAATATTTCCATGAAGTGGTCAAAAAATTCCCACCATGCTAGATTTTTTATCCAAAAAAGCGTACCCACCCTGCTTTTCTACACCCTGTCATTTCATTGGCCCTTTCACAAAATGGGGGATGGATTTTATGCATTGTAAGGCTACCTCAGTCGAGGGGCATGATTACATCATTATAGCTATCGATTATTTTACAAAATGGGCTCAAGCAATGTCTACGTATGCATAAGATGGTAATATTGTCGCCCTCTTTCTATTTAACCATGTCATTTCTAGGTTTGGGGTTCCTCAAGCTATAATGATTGATCATAGATCTTATTTCCATAATTAGATGATGGCTGAGATAAGCACCAAGTTGGGTTTTCGTCATGGAAACTCAACCCCCTACTATCCACAAGATAATGGCCAAGTTGAAGCCATTAACAAAGTCCTTAAGGCCATGCTTCGTAGGATGGTTGGATAACGTAAATAAAATTGGCATTTAGCTCTGTTTTCGGCACTTTGGGCCTATAGAACTTCTATGAAATCATCAATCAGTTTCGCTCCTTTCCAATTGGTCTATGGACTAGAATTCGTTTTACCTATTGAATGTGAAATTTCATCACTGAAACTAGTTGTTGAGCTTCTACCCAACACATCGATCGAGGAAGAACGCTTCCTTTATCTAACCAACCTTGAAGAAACACGATGAGATGCTGCTCTAGCTAACGAGTCACACAAGAAATGGGTCAAGGACCAATATGATAAATTCTTTCAACCTCATGTTTTCAATGAAGGAGACCTTGTTCTGACACATGATCAGAAACACGATAAATTAGGGAAAGGGAAGCTTGAATCAATGTGGTATGGTCCCTACGCCATTAGAAAAGAATTGTAAAAGGGGGATTATGAATTAGTGTACTATGATGGAATACCTTTCGAGTAGCCTCGCAATGGGATGTACCTAAAAAGGTACTATTCCTAGAACATCTTGCATTGGTACCTTGTATATATGTGTACATTTGAATTTTAGTGTGTTTTTATTATTTTAGTATGGTTTTGGGTCTTTTCTGAAACTGCTTATTCCATGTTATGTTTTAAACTCTGCAGATGACTCTCTACTATGGTTTTGTTGATGCTACTAGCCGCCATAACCTAAATCTCGCTTCAACGGCTTGGATATTGTATTCCCAAGCCAATGACTTAGTTAGTTCAGGGGGAGTCTTCCTAGGTCCCGCTACCAACAATATCGTTGAATATCATGTGGTAATAGGGCCGTTAACCAAAGCTTCCTCTCATGGTATCGATCACATGGTCGTATTTCTAGACTCCCAAATTGTACTTTCCCAGTAGAACCACGTCTACACCATCCAAAACCCAGTACTTCTTCATCTTTTTTGAAGGGTATGTCTAATTGAGAAGCCATTTGATTATGTTACTTACCAACACGTTCCAAGATCATATAATTCGATTGTCGACTTGCTTTCTAATATTTACATGTTATATTGGCATATTTCCCATTCTTGATACATTGATGAGTAAAATAATATGAGACACTGTAAGTAAATAGTGTGTAAGATAAAAATCCATGTAAATCATATTCCATTACAAAATGTTGATAGGTCGCAAAAAATGAGCATATATATATACAAAATGTGGTCTTGAGACCTAGCCTAAATCATGTTATCTTTCAATACTATAAGGTAACAAAAATACTGAAGCTAATAGCTTTCAGTGTACATATCCTGTCGAGCCCTAGTGATGCTCGTGATAGCACATAATGGCCCTTGATACTCTGTGTAGCAAGCGACCAAAACATCCTGACACACCGGTCGTGTGTCACTGGTACATCCTAGGGAGGTCATCCACCGAAATGTTAGGAATATCCAAGGTGAGACTATTGAGTTTCTCCTCAAGCTCAATCATCTCGTTGTCACCCTGGCATACAAATAGAGCACCGAATCTCTTGTCGATAGGTGAGAACCCTCTTGATCTCTCTATCCCAACATATACACAGTAAGAAATATGTTTCATTACCATGCATAAAAATTATAAAACATAAAAAACATACGCTTTTTAGTTTCTTACTCATTGAGGTCTCCCCATTGATCATCCCCAGGCAGGGCTAGGTGTATATCTCCTAAGAAATTTGTTCTTGCATAAGCGTAATCCTCGATCATGAGAAGTTGGTCATATAACCAACAGAATAAGGATGCTCCATACTTAACCCTGGGACCCTCACCACCATGGTGGGAAATGACCTCAACCCACCTGAGCATGCATGGATTTTGTGCTTTGATTTTTTTGAAGGCCACCTGTGGCCTCAGAAGTGGAACTCTCTCCAAGAAAAATGACACTAAAATAGTACCATATCCAAACTGTTTTAACTCATCACGCCGACACTTGGTAAGTTGTTCTTTGAAGTTCACTAACAAGGCTTAAGCTTAGTTAAAAATAGTTGGGATCATAGCTTCTAAGGTGTACAACATGTGGGCCCTAAATGCCTGATGAGATCCTTATCTCCCAGAAATCCTTTGCATAGTGAAAAGGACTGTCCTCAAGGGAAATTCCATCACATCCTTGATGGGGATATTTTTCCCACTCATTTGATTACTGGGAAACAATACTGGTCAATGAGTCCATGTGTAGTAACATCCCCACCATGAGGACCATTCAAAGAGATGGGTGCTACTCACCTAGAAAGCCTTGTTTCGAAAGTATACGTCTTCCACTTCCACAGTTAGTATGCACCCACTTCGAAATGTTTTTCTCAAGATTCCACATTCTGAGTATAATATACTCCAACAACCTGATTTGTGCCCTCATGCTGGGTAATTTGAAGAGCTTTATAAACCCGCATTCCTGAAGAGAATTTATAGTTCCATGACCATTCACTCCATGAATGCAATCTAATTTGTGTTCTTGTTCTTTCCATGCGACCATTTTCGATTATACAACTTGTCAAACAATAAAAATGAGGGATTAAAAACCATTTTCAATCATTTGAAACTCTTATGAATCTTTTTTTTTGGTTTATGATTTGAAGTGTTTTAGGGTAAACTGTGCTATTTCATTCTCTCCTTTCGGATAGAACAGTGGCACCGCACTTTCATTCAAGGAAATTTGCGGTGTTGCGTAGCATTGCAGTTCCTAAAAGGGAAAAGTGTGGTTCCCAGAACGTGCATTTTCCTCTTTATAAAATGGCCCCAAAACACCTAAAAATGCATCAAAATGAAAAAGGAAACCATGAAATGTAGGGGAAGAGTTCAGGATTTACCTTGTGCAAACGGTTTTCCAAATGACTGAGTGTGGCCTTTCCAATTCATGCTTTAAGATTGCTCTCAAAAGGCTAATTTTTCTCTCCAAATGGGTGAAAACCAAATGGTAACTATTTTTGTAACTTCTTACTAGTTTTATTTACCATTTTGATTTTTATTTTCATAAAGTTATTATATTTTACCCTTAGTATAGTCATTTAAAGTCTATTTTTCAATTAAATAAAGGTCTAATGGTCTTTTTTAGGGTTGCAGGTCATGAAGAGTTGATATTTTCAGATATGGAGGATTTTTTTTTCTTTTTCTGTGAGAATTGCTTCTTAGTGAGATCCAAGATCTAGAGCAATATTCACAATCAAAGTATTTGACAAAATATGCAAGAGAACAACAAAGATACTAATATGGCACATATTAATGGTGCTAATAGTTGACCATTATATTATAGTACACCTTGTAGATGTGTATGATACATATTTATATCACAACGGGGAAAATTCGTTAGCCCTTGGAAACCATGTGAATGCATGCAATTGTCAAGCTAGGATTTGACCCCTAAACTCCCCTAGGTTGACCAATAGGCTCCCAAACCTAACCAAACAGTCACGAATCCATGTGTGAACATGTCTGAGCATGTATGAATAGGTAAAAATCATTCCTGGTTCATAAATGAGGGAAGGATATCATGGGAGAGCGCATGGGTGAGTGGGAGATTCTCTAGGATCCAAATAAATGCCTAAGAAGACCACAAAACAACCAAATTCACATGCTAACGCCCCTCGTCAAAGATGGAAGTGGTTTGAAATTAATGCAAGCACCCGGATGACAAAATGATCAAGGTAGAGCACCTCAACTGTAAATTAATGAGCCAGAATCACCTATTTGTCCAATATTAATCAATATAACTTAAGTTAGACCATAGAACATAAGCACAAGGAAAATGATTATGTCTCCTAGGTAGATAACCATGGTACTAAGGTAGATTATTTCTCTAACACCCCCCCTTAATCCTACCTTAGTACATGTTATTCAAAATGATTTACTAAGGCCTTGGAAACTATTTACAACAAAATTTTATTAATCCATGTAATCGAGGTAAGGACGAAAGCCTCATGGGATAAAACCTCCCCTTAAAAATGGACATGACCAAGAAACCAAAATCGGTATACACTCCAAACTAGATGAGTATGTTTGGGTGAATATTCTTCTTGGGAAGAAGTGGAATGTGCTCAACCAACTCAGGAATATATATAGCTGCATGATGAATCCTGGGACCATGTAGAACAACTAAAATGCACTGATATGAGAGTGAATGGTGCTCTTCATACTTGAAATTCTAACCAACCAGGGTGCCATGTCCAAAATAGACTTGAAGTGATTGAGAATAGGTGACCCCAAGTGAATCATAAGGCTCTTGAAGCATCAACTTTGAAATAAAGTTGTAATCACCTCCAACAAGGTGGAACAAGAGTACCAAATGTGCCATTGTGATGGCTAAGGCCTCTCCATCTTCAAATGAACTTGAAGCAATTATACTAGTCATGGTGGACGAATACATAGGAATAAAAAGAGTGTGAAGAAATGAGAGATCTTCACTTGAGTTCCAAAATTCTCCTTGACCATATTTCGAACCAATACTCTCATGTGAAGAAAACCCATATTCTAGAGAAGGCTCACTATGATCACCAACTAGCAACATATCTTCATCATTCGTAATAGAAGGCACAGAGGAGAAAGACATAGAATGGAGAGACAACTCTTAAACAATATTTATGGAAGCAACTCGTATGCTATCTTCATGAAGAATACCTTCTTGGAAAAGAGAGGAAGCCATAGAGGAAGAAACTTGAGTTGGATAATTTGTTGAATCTCTGACTACTTCTTCTTCATTTCGAACAACTTATCCTTATAGCTCATATCTTCTTTATACATGCTAAGAGCTTCATCTATATTTCTCCAAATCTTGAATGGGTACTCAACAAAATCAAGGAGATAGCACATTCTAGGAGGTATAGCTAGACACATAGTTCCATACGCTCTATCACAATCATTAAGCCAATCACACTTCTTTTCATAGGACTTTGGCTCGCTCATGCCATTAATGGACATCATAGAGACATTGTATATTGAGGTATGCACACATTTTAGTCTTCCACTTAGAATAGTTGAAGGGAGAAAGGAGAGGAACTTCTTTCGAATCCATGAATTTGTTGTAGGAACCTGCAATGAAAAACACTCGGATTTTCTAGAAATATGCCCTAAAAAACAACTCAAATCTATCTAGATTTGTTTGAAACTCCAACTAGATATGATACCATGTGAGCATTGCTTCTCAGCGATATCTAGGAGCTAGTGCAATATTCACAATCAAAGTATTTGACAAAATATGCAAGAGAACAACAAAGAGATTGAAATAACCCATATGAATGGTGCTAATATCTAACCATTATATTACAGCACACCTTGTAGATGTTTATGATACATATTTATAGTACATTGGGGAAATTTCATGATCTCTTGGAGACCATGTGAATGCATACAAGTGTCAAGGTAGGATTTGACCCCTAAACCCCCCTAGGTTGACTAATAGGCTCCCAAACCAAACCAAACCATCATGATGCCATGTGTGAACATGTGTGAGAATGTGTGAACAAGTAAGAAGCATGCCTGGGTCATAAATAAGGGAAGGATAGCATGGGATACCACATGGGTGAGTGGGAGAGTCTCTATGATCCAAATAAATTCCCAGGAAGACCACAAAACAACCACATTCACACACTAGCGCCCTTATTCAAAGATGGAAGTGGTTTTCAATTAATGCAGGTGCCTGGATGACAAAATGATCAAATTAGATCACCTCAACTATCAATTAATGCGACATAATCACCTATTTGACCAATATTGATCAGTATAACCTAAGTTAGACCATATAACATAAACACAAGGAAAATGATTATGTCTCCTAGTTATATAACCATGGTACTAAGGTAGATTATTGCTCTAACATTTTCTTTCTTGGTTAAAATTAAAAATCTTTTGAGTGCAATTTTAAAACGTTAGTCGTGCTTGTTAAACCCTAGATTTAAGTTTTCGAGTCAAACTTTTCTACTTTTCTAGAGTCATTGAACCTATTTACAAAAAAATAGACCCTAATAGAGTCCTCTTTAATCTCTTTTCTGACTCTTAAAATGTGAAAATATCGTCAAGTGAACTTGTCATCTTCACGCTCGTAAAAGGACCCAAAGAGTCATATTTCTGAAGGTAGTTTACCCCTTTTTCGGTTCGGATTGAGTACTTACAAAAGAAGGTATACTCCAGTCATTGACTAGAAGAGTTCTCTAGGGTATTATTTTATAATTTTTCAAGCCTCAGAGATTAAATTTTACGTAAAAGGACCTTTTGGAGTCTTCTTCAGTTTTGATCAGATTCTCTAAATGTGAATGACACCGAGTTTTCTTTCAATGGACTCGTTAAACTAAATGTCGAGAGAACCATTTTGGGAACGAGCCCCTCCTTTCTCAGGTTTGGAAAACATATGAGAATGGACTTATCTCATGAGAAGTTGCAATGAGTGTTTGTTACCCTCTTCGAACTAGTTAAAAAGTAAAGAGGCACTCATCAATCATGATGGGAAAATTATGGAAAGGGAACTATATTTCATTTGTAATAATGACGGTTTTAATCACATTTGAACATGGAACATGTCTACATTTAATTCAAACATTTGGGTATTCTTCTTGTCTTTGATTCGATCCACTTTCATGATTCATGTTACTCCTTTGATTATTTTCAAATAATGTCTCGTCCAGCGTCGCATTATGTTTTGGTATTTGCCTCGTCAAGTCAATGCTGCCAAGTCTTCAATCGTGTTTCCCAATGTTCAAAGGAAATTTGAGTTGAGAGTTACCCTCTATAGTCAAAACTAATTTTATGTCAGTTACCTTTGAGTCAGTCATGTGGTTACTTCATTCTCAAATTCCAAAACTTTTTTCCGAGTTTCATGTCATTGATGTGGGATTCTTCATGGACCTCCTTCGGCGAGACTATTCCTGATGACTTCAAAACATCTTCCAGGAATTAGTCTTAAAAACAAAGTAGTACCTTGGGATATGTATACATCAATGACATATTTCTTCGGTTTCGACAATAGGTTTACATTATTAAACTTTGATCGAAAGATTCAACCGAGTGTTCAATGTCAGACCATCTATTCACATTCAAAGTAATGTACCAGGGTATCTCAGGAATCATCAACATTAATGGTGATCTCCCTCACACTTGTTAACGGTTTTCTTCATTGATTGGTAATCAAGTGGTTTCTACCATGTTTGATTTCAAGACATTTATTCGCATGGATAGAATCATACTTTGTTGAAGACAAGACGAAGACCATGGGTGTCTATTAAAGCGCTCATTGTTTTCCCCAGGTTGTGATGGAGTAATTGTATGGGTCATAGAATGGATCCACATAAGTATGTTTGTGGTTGTGCTCAAATTTGCATCTTTAAGACATAGATTTACATTGTATGTCTGGTAGCTATGTCCACGTTTGAGTCTTCTTCATATGGATCTATATTGTATTCTAGTAACCATGATTATTTATATCTTGCATGGATTTGTATTTTATTGGTTGGGAGCCATGTTGTGGTCATATGGACATGTATCAAAGTGTAAATGTACTACAAGATGACCTTCGTTGTTGAATAATTTCTAATATTTGGACTATTGCCTCGAAATTATAACGTGTTCCTATAAATCCTTTGCATATCCTTTCCCTCTAGCCTCGTGCTTTGGGGGGGATTCTGTTACACATGTTTCTCATCAACACCATTTTATGGGATAAAAATATCATTATTTTCCTTTAATTCGTCAAATGTTGAAGTTGGAAATGAACAAGGATGAATAATTTCATAGTTTTAGCCACCACCGTGCTTTACTAGTGAGAAAGTTGTTGTACCCATCTCAGCAATGCTTTTATTCTATCTACAAAAATCAATGCCACCACTTTCTACCCATTTACAAGGTGTGGTTCCCCCTTAGTACCTCATTTTCTCCTTGAACAAGGTGCGGTGCTGGACTTATGAAGGAAAAAAGGAAGGTTCGAGAGGCTTCTCGAAGCTTTCCTTCATGGAGCCTCATCCTTGTGACTGAGGACACTCAGAGCTCGAGATCCTTTATCCTAGGATATCCCCTCCACCCCTCCGATAGAATTCTCAACTTACCCTATCCTCCCAAGCCTTTATATACTAGTCTACCCCTCATGGGAAGGGCGAGAGAGAATGTGTTATTGCATCCCAATTCTAGCCAAATTCAGTCAGACTATTGAGTGGTTAGTAGGAAATATTTAGGATTCAAGGAAAGGCTCCTTTAAGAATAGTTCTCAACACCAAGGCATTGGTTGTAAACACTCCTTATTCTTAATTTAATACAAATATATTTTCTTTCCCATAAGAATTTGTATGTCTAATGTTACAAAGAGAAATTTCCTAGGGATTGGGGTAGACCACAACAAACTAAATGACACCAGAAACCAATCCATTTCAATATGCAAGAGAAACAAATGATGCTAACACTAAGGGATACAAAACATACCTTATTCTGGATGATTGTAGTAGATCCCCGTTGAGAATTTTCATCACGCTTGTACCTACAATTCGCCCTCAACAACAACAAACCAAGAAAGCATGATAGATGTTAAAGTGTTAGGCCTACTCTAGCATATATAAATCCAACATGTATATGAAAATACAACTACATAAGTGGATAAAATATTCATAGTCATACACATGTAATGGATGAGAAATATATATTTCTATTAATAATGAACACAGATAAAAGTGAAAAACTCTATCAGCACCTCGTCGAAACGGAGAAACCGAGCCCTCCACCTGGGCCTCCACCACTTCAATCCTCCAGATCAATGGAAAGATTATAAAGGAATGGAAATCTTGGGTAGAGCAGCAATGTGTGCTCGAAAGGACAAAGGGATGCAGACTATAATAAGAAAATGGGGCAACCATGAACTATAGTTTCCTTGCTCTCAAATGTTCTCCTCCTTCAATGCATCCAAGAGGCTAAATATATAGCCCTTCAATAGGAAATTAAGGGTCGAGTCAGATCATTTCCACGAACATGGAAGGCCAAGAGTCAAGTTATTTATGACTCATTGAGGAAAACTCCAACAGTTTTTGTTTTTATGCACATTTCCCGATGTACACGGGATATAGTGGAGAAACCTGCGTGTACACGTGGATTTTAGCTTAAAAGTCACTATAGAAATAAACAAGTGTTTTTTAGGGAATTTCTTGGATCATCAAAGTATAACTCGAGCAATGGGGGTCCAAAGAGTCTGCAGAGGGGCATTGAAGGACATAAAAGTGTGATCTACCGAGTGTGGTAAAATCAACTATAACATCTGATTATCATGTTGTGCTTGTTGTTTAATTCCTTGGTATTTTACATAGGATTTTAAACTATTGTGTTAATATTACTTGGTTTGTGTTTTGTTGTGTCGCTTACAGGTTATCGTCATAGATCAAGCACTTCAAGGATAAAACCTTTACAACCTGTGGAAGGTAAGAAGAGAAGTTAATTCAAGAGGTTTATTTAATCCTAGGGGAAGTTTCTATATCTTGTAGTTGTTTTTCTCTAGTGTTGAGTGTTTCAGACTAGGGAAACATCCTTTGTCAGCATTGGCTAAGAATTTCTTGTAACAATAGTGAGTTGGTGTTCACTCTTGTTTTGGAGGTTGGTGTCTCCCAATATAATTTGTAATAAGAATATTATGTGTATATAAATATTTATCTATATATATTTGTTTAGTGTTCTTTGTATTGGAAATTCAGTTTATTTGTTAATGAATGATTGCATGGAACAATAAATGTCTGAAAGGATAAAAAGTGCATGATATCGATTCACCTCCCCCCACTTAGTATAATTTGGAGTCTAATAATTGGTTTCAAATCAGGTTCCTTTAAGACAGTTTGGAAGTTGGAAGGAAGATCCTTAGAACACCCATGGAAAATTTGTTGAATTTTTATCTTAATTGTGGAATTGCAGTATTACTTGAAATAATTGAATAATTAGAAGCATAAGAATTCACACATGACACATAATTTACCCTGGGTAAATCCTCTAAAACTTGAGGGATAAAACCCCAACAAAATATTCCTTAGTATATTAATAGATAGTAGAGAATGGCTTTACAATGAACATATTACATCAAGCACCCATGGTGCATTATCAAAGAGAAATACCAAGCACCCCTAGTGTAATTATCAAACCAAGAGAGAAGAGAGGATAATAGAAGAACCTAGAAGAAGACCCAACACCCAACCAATTCACACTTATTTGTCACATGCAAAAAATAACGAATATATTCAAGTTTGAATTTGCTCTACACATTAATCTCATCAAATCTTGCATAATAAGGGTGCAATCCTTCTCATGCTTGGATTATATATTTGTCTTATGACTTCATGATGAACTCACCCTTCAACTTAATGCTAGACCACTTAGTTAGGATTCTAAGTCAAGTGTCATCATGCAAGTGTCGTAACTCAAGTGTTTCCATGCAAACACTTAGTTAATTAGATCTTCTTTTTTACACCTCATTAACTCTTTTAACTAAAGTCCTTCTTCTTATCATCACTGGAGTGAACAATTCGAGTTATCCTTTAATTAAATAAAGTCTTCCTTGTTAACATCACTAAATTTAACAATTCGAGTTATCTCTTATTTAACTAAATTATTTAGCATCACTGAATTGATCAATTTGAATTCTCTCTCTCTGATCACATCTTATCTTTATTCTCTTATCTTATCTGCATGGTCCACTTGTGCCAACTTTAATTGATTTATTATATCAAATGTACTAATGATATTTTTCCAATGATGTGATCATCTTGTTCTACAATCATTATAAGCACTCATATGCTAAACTAATTCACTCTAGAGGTTTCCAGTCTCTATAGGAGAATTAATATCTTATCCATCCAAAATACCATTGTTAGTAGTACATCACACACGATTCATGCTTTAACTTACAAAGAATTACCTCAACACATGAGGAACCACCTCAACATATGAGGATATATCTTGACACAAAATACCTTAGTATTTACATGTAAGACTATACAACACCATCACTTTGACATATAAATATGCTTCCTTGACACATGAGGCTTAAAATTTACACATAAGGCTTAGCCATTCATGATTCCAACTCAATATTCTACTCCAATTTTACTTATTCCAACTTAGGATCCCTAAGGCACTACCTCAACACATGAGGCTCAATCTTGGTGCACAAGATTGAATTGCTTAATGACTCATGATGTTGTAACTTTAACACTCCCTCTTAGCAATGGAGGCATTTTCTACCATGCCAACCTTGTCTTGGAAGTACCTATACTTCGTCAAGGACAAAGGATTAGTCAGCATATCTTCTATCTGCTCATCAGAAATATTGTACTGAAGTATTATGGAAGCTCTATGGACCATGTATCTGATGTATCGGTATTATCTCAATGTGTTTCAATTTTTCATGAAACAAAAGGTTTTCTAAGAGATTAATGCAACTATGATTGTTAGAGTGAATAACGGTTGTCTCAAGATTCTCACTAAACAACCCAACAAGTATTTTCCTAAGACATGTAGATTCTTAGCATGCACTACTAGATGCAATATACTATACTTTTGTAGTAATATGGGATATGTAACCATGCTTTCTACTGGACCAAGAGATCATAGTTAATCCCAAGATAAAACAATATCTAGATGTACTCTTTTGGTCCACAACACTACCACCCCAGTCATATTTGGCATAAACAAGTAGCATCACTCCACCAATAAAAGTATATTTGAGTCCATAAGCAATAGTACATCAAATTTATCTAAGCACATGCTTGGAAGCAACCCAGTTTCTATGTCTTGGCTCATACATGAATTGAGTCAAGATACTCATAGCATAACATATGGCAGGTCTGGAATGTATCAAATACATTAAGGGAGCAATGAGTTGGCTATAATGGTAGAATCCACTAGATCTTATCTGAAATCTAACTAATGTAGTTTCTTCGTATTAGAAACCATTGCTGTATACATGGAATTACAATCCATCATACCAAATATGTGCAACATATCAACTATGTACTTTCCTTGCGAAAGAAATATCTCATCTTTCCTTTTCTAAACTTCCAGACCAAGAAAATAGTGCATAAGACCCAAGTATTTCATTTCAGACTCAGAAGTGAGCTCCCTCTTGCACCGAGCTATATGATTTTCCTCTCCAGTAAGGAACAAGTCATCAACATAGAGGACCAAGATCATTGGTTGGTTCTTCACATTCTTGAAGTACATGTTAGGGTTAGCTTCACTTTTTGAGAATTCCAAGCTCTGAAGATAGTTGTCAATCCTTTAATACCAAGACCTCAGTGCCTACTTAATCCCATAAACGGTTTTTTTAAGTTTTCATACATAGGACTCCTTCCCATGAACTACAAACCACTCAAGTTTTTGTATGTATACGTCTTCCTCAACTTCACAATTGAGAAAGGAAATATTCACATCCATCTGGTGAAGCTTCCACCCCATAACTAAGGCAAGTGAAATCATGGCTTGAATTGTAGTGTACCTGGCCATTGGATAGAATGTCTCATCATAGTCTATTCCTTCCTTCTGTGATAAAATACACGCCACAAATGTTTCTTCATAATTTTTAATATTTCCATCATCTGCATGTTTGATTTTATAAAGCCACTTTGAAGTTACTATAGACTTCCCTTCTAGTTTGGGAACCACTTCCCACACATAAATTTTCATGATGGATTTCTATTCTTCTACCATGCCATCTTTCCATACTTGTTTATTATTAGCTTCCTAATAGGTGGTGGTTTATGAATCACTGATGTGACTCATTGTTTCTA
Organism: Pseudotsuga menziesii; assembly: GCA_001517045.1. NCBI lineage: Eukaryota > Viridiplantae > Streptophyta > Pinopsida > Pinales > Pinaceae > Pseudotsuga > Pseudotsuga menziesii. Next base: position 697,740 of record LPNX010281046.1, read on the forward strand.
CATATCCTAAATATCTTTCAAGTCTCCTTCTCTCTCTGGATGTGCTTGATAGTGCTCCATTGTTTTCTATCTCTTGCAGAATGTCTCAACACAAGGAATATATCCTGTTAGTAGGAGGTGCATCAAGAGATATTTATACCAATTCTACTGGCTCTTCAGAATCAATAGGATCTAAGGACTATTCCGGATTCTCCCTCTCAACATATAAATGAGGAGAACTAGAAACTGGATCCTCCATCAAGGGAGTTTCATGCCACACCATATATGAATAGCACTAACGTTCTTTAGAGTGCTTTAAGGAATCCTCTTCATGAAATGTTACATATATACTGACTTCAATGTGATTTTGTCATGGAACATGAATTCTATAAGGTTTGGAGGTTTTACTATATCCAACAAATGTTCCTATCTTTTTGGATGGCTCCATATTTGTCATCTTTTCTTTTGGCACATGAATGTAGATAGGGCAATAAAAAATATTCAAGTTTCCAATATTTGGATGTTCACCAGTGAAAACTTACTTGAGAGTCTTTTGTCCCAGGATAGCATGAGTGATTTTGTTCTGAATATAAACATCAGTGCTAGAGGATTCTACCCATAAGAATTAAGGAAGGTCTTGATCATACATCATATATGTTGATGTATTTGTAACTTTGGAATGTATTCACTTGTATATATTATGTATTGTATTTCATTGTACCCCGATGTTCCTATCGAGAGAATCATTAATGTAATCAATTCATGTAAAATCATAGAGGTTAACCTTCCTTTGTTGATCAGGGGGAAAAGTCCCCACAGTTGAGGGGCACTAGGGTTATTAGAATCTCCTAGTGAAGTCAGCCCTAGTAAGTAATTGTCAAGTTGAAAACTAGTATAAATAGAGAGTGAGACTCTCTATTTGTAACACACACTCACTCAACTGTAGTGCATGAGTGAGAGAAGAGGAGCTCGCACAAGTGAGAGAGAGAATAGTTGTCAGAGATCATCTTTCTGTCTTTGGGTTTTACTTTTTCCATTGGTGCTCATTCTATCTCTGAGGAAGTTGCAGGGTTTTCTCCTTTATGGTTTCCTCGAGGAAAACTCTTTTTGTCTATTGTCTCTTGTCTCTTGTGATTATTGTTGTGCATTTTATTCTCTTAGATAAGATCCTAAGATCATATTGCTTAAATGATAAAAATCTAACATGTTATCAGAGCTAACTTGAGAAGATGATAGTGTGCAGCTGCAAAATATAGGGCTTCTTACTTTTTGGGTCTCTCTCCATAGATCATCAGAAAAAGCAGGCTAGGATAACTCTCCATTGAAGGGTACATCTTTTTGTCCAAGCAAAATTTGATTTCAGGTATTTTTAGTTTTTGACCTGTCACTATTGCGGGAAATTAGGGCTTTTCATAAAAGAGGAATTTTTGAGTGAGACTAGCATAGGATTTATCTACTCCTAAAAAACGAAATTTAGAGACCAAGATAGAAATTTTTGGTTGGTTAAAACTCCAGGAAAGTCAAACCCTAATTTGACCCCAGACCTAAAAACCCTAAAATACTAAAACTAGTAGTTTTGGTACATTCGCTATATCTAGCGATTGGAGAAGGATCAAGAGCTGAAAATTTTATAGTCCAAAGATAAATTCCTGATGTACCTTGTGTAAAAGTTAAATCCTTAGATTCACTATATTTCTGGAGATATTATTCCTCCAAATTAGGGTTCTAGCCTCTCCCAGGATTCATCCCTAAACAGGACACCATGGGAGAATTTCTATATCTCGGGCTACGAAGGTCCAAATAAAATTCTTCAAAATATTATAGATAGGGAATGGACTGCAATTTATTTGGTAAAAGTTTCAGACCCAGAAGGTGAAACAGTGACATGTGGAAGTTTGTACAAGTTCGCTATGCTAAACATTCCTGAAATACGTCACCTTGGGAAAAATATCATAAATCCCAATTGGGGAAACCAATTCTGCTCAAACCTATGGTGTTTGAAATAGGATAGACAAGGATACCTCAGGATGAATTTTCAGACATAGAGGAGTAGTACATTCATATATATTGTAGAAACAATATCAGGAAATTCTGCAGAAGAAATTGAAGAAAACTAGGGCATCAGATATTTTGCAGTTCTGATCACAGTTTTGGGAAAATGAGGATGTTGCTAAAATCACCTTGAGGAGGAAAATATTTCTCTCCAATAATATCTAAAATATTCCAAGTTTTTTAAAATTAGGGTTTCTCTGACGAACCCTAGATTAGCCAGATCCAAAACCAGGACGGATACCTCAAATCGGTAAGATCTAATCTTTTGCTATTTACATTTGAGGTTCTCATTTAAAAATGACTAATCACACTAGCTTGATGACAAGCTTGGTGAAACTAACAACTTCCAAGCATGGAAGTATAGGATCTCACTGGTTCAATTGAAGAAAATGAATTGGACACCTACATAAGTGGAGAGTTTCCAGTTCCAGAGGGAGATGAGGCTAAAGCCTTACACAAGAAGATCTTGGTCAACGCCAAAGGATCACCTTATACCACAAGTGTCTTCCCTAAATAAACCTAAATAGATGCTTGATTCCTTGACCCAGCTATTTTGAAGGGAAGAATATAAATCGAAATAAGTATAGGAACTCCATGATCCTTGAAGAAATTGACTTAGATCAGTATTTCAGTAAAGACATTATAAGAGCCCGAGGGAGATGAGGCTAAGGATAGAGCCAAGAGAATCATTGTAGATTCTATTAAATATAATCTCATCTCTCATGTGTCATCCTTGAAGACACCAAAAGGAAGTGTTTGATGCTATGACGAAGCAATCGAAGAAGAATAAGATATTTTTATAACTGCCTTGAATGGCCTCTCATGATTATGCGATTAATTTATTCAAGGAATGTGTGCCAGAAGGAAGTGATTACCTTTAGAAGACTCTAGTAAGAGTGCACACAAGAAGAAGATCGACTCATAATAAGAGAAGAGAAAATGGGAGCAACTGAACATCAAGCTCTCATGATCCAAAGAAGATCCCTTAAGCAATGAGGAATATAAAGTGCTCAACTCTTGAAGAACCTCTTATCCATGTTAGCATTTGGATAAGAAATGATGTTGTTATGAATGAAGAATATGATGAAGCTGAAGGCTCAAGAAGGAGTCTACCCACAAAATGAATAAAGACAAGTATTCAATTTTCATTTCATCATATTGTTTTGTTATGCATTTGTTTATATTCACTTGATGTGTTATGCATGATAGAATGTTTGCATTAATGACAGTATACTAGTAATATGCATGTGATGGGTAAGCAGCCAATAGTGCTATACAACTCTCCATTGCTACTTTTCTAGAATGAAACCTCTTTGCTAACATATTGGATTAGTGCAAAATCTCAATGATGTCATGGTAGAGATGGGGGGAATCTAGAAAGTTTCTGTGAGATATGGATGAATGTTGTATTGGCTAAAATAGTTGCATGATTATATCTTTATGCATAAGAATTTTCCATTATGAATATGCCTTATGAAATATTTCTAACCATACAACTAATGCATTTGACTCGTAGGAAAGATCGCATACAATCACCTACAAGAAAAGAAGGACGAGGCTTGTTCGGAAGGACGAGACTTGTTCGGAAGAACAAGTGACGATAGTTCGAGAAATAATCCAAGTTGAAGAATAAGATGATGATGCTTTCAAAGAAATAAAGAGGCCTCAGACATAATGCAGTTATGTGACACTGTTGAGCAACATAATTGATGCAGAACCTTCCACCTATGAAGAAGTAGCCAAGAAGAAAGGTAAGGAGAGATTTAGTTCAATAAGAATGATGTCTAGGATGTGATATCGAGACCTGAAGGGAATTCCATAGTGTCTTCCATATGGATCTATAAGATCCAACATGCTTTAGATGGAAGCATCGTGGGATACAAGGCAAGATTCGTAGCACAAGGCTTCTCACAGAAAGAGGGCATAGACTACAAAGAGACATTTGTAGCAACTGGAAGTTAAGAAACATTACAGAAAGACTCATGTGTGCAAATTAAAGAAGGTCTTGTACGAGCTCAGAATACACCCATGGAATAACACATACATGAGGAGCTTGAAGATCACCTAGAGCAGGGATGATTTTAGGGGCGAATTTTAGCCCAGTGGGCTATTTTTCCATGTTTTTATCCCAAAAAACATTCGCCATTTTGCATTTTTTGAAGCCCTGTTTCGCNTGCCAGGGATGATTTTAGGGGCGAATTTTAGCCCAGTGGGCTATTTTTCCATGTTTTTATCCCAAAAAACATTCGCCATTTTGCATTTTTTGAAGCCCTGTTTCGCCCAATTTTGATGGGGTAAACTCTTTTCACCCAAAAAATAGCCAAATTATTATATAAACGATTTAAAATCCTTGGAAATTAAAATATTTTTCAAATAATATCGCCAGTTATTTTATAGTTGGTGTTTTAAGAATTGGTAATATTCGCCAACATTTATACACTTTTAAATAAGTATGGTTCCTTAAAATCATCCCTGCTGGCTGCCAACAGGTAGAAGGGGCTAAAAGCCTAAAAAAAGGGGCTAAATCCCTAACCAAGGGCTTAAAACCCTAAAACCCCTTGAAAAAGCTATAAAAGGAGGGTGGGGGGTCACTCTCAAACAACTTCTCCCTTGCATATTGTTATGCTGCCCATGGATGCCTTGAGACACCTTTGCCTCTCAAGCCACCCACACTCCATCTCCTCCATTTCCATTGAGCCAAAGCTCCCCATCCAAGAGAGGTGCTTCCACAAGCTAGGGCATGGTGGCCCATTTACACCAAAGAAGGTATAGCTTGTCTTTCATGTCTTGTTTATTTGTTTTCTTTGCTTTCTAACCCTTATTTCCATTTGCAGGTTTTATGTTTAACACTCTTTTGCAGGTTTTACTTTAGCTTAGGATTTGTTTGCAGGTATTTGGAGGCGAAACCCTAAATTGTGTTTGTAGAGGGGTTCACCATTGCTTCTCTCTTCTTTCCGTTCGTAGCTTAGTTTACTGTTCTATCCATTTCCGTTTTCGTTTTTATTTTCTGCATTTACCCACTAGCAGGAACCTACCCTTCTGTCCTATAGATAGAAGGGAGCCATTCCTGCCCCTGTAGCAAGGATAAATACCTGCTACAGTGTGTACTAGAACATGAAAGAAATAATATTATGCATGAAGCACATTACGGACCTACTGGAGGACATTTCCAAGCAAACACAACTACAAAGAAAATCCAACAATCAGGGTTGTGGTGGCTGACACTTTACAAAGACTACAAAAATTTTGTAAGCTAATGTGACAGATGTCAATGACTAGGTTGACCCCTTCCTAGTACAGAAATGCCCTTGATATTAGTAAACCCAAGTTTGACATTTGAAGTTTGGCCTATCAACTTCATAGGACCATTTCCCATACCAGCAAAAAAAATAGGTGCAAGGTACATAATAACTACAGTTGAGTACGTAACCAAATGGGCAGAAGCAAAACCAGTCAACACATGTTCTAGCGAAGAAGCTGCTAAATTTATGTATGACAATATCATTACCAGATTTGGATGTCCACTAACCCTAATCAGTGAACAAGGAACACACTTTATTAATAAAACTATTAAAACAATAACATAGTAGTTCCAAATTGATCACCATTGGAGTACAGCTTACCACCCTCAGTCAAATGGAGCAATTGAAGCATTTAATAAAACATTAACAAAAGGATTAACAAAAATATGCAACACCAACAAAGACAACTGGGAAGAAAAGATACCTGCAGTACTATGGGCATATAGAATAGCATACAAGCATTCAACTGACCAAACACCATTTCGACTAGTTTATGGACAAGAGGCAATAGTTCCACTACACTTTCGACAACAGACACCTATTATCGCATAGATCTTAAATGTCGATGTCGAACAAGGAATAAAGGACCAACTGTTGCAACTAAGTAAACTTGAAGAACACCAACTAATCGCAATACAACATCAGGAAATCCAGAAACAACAACAAAAGGCATGGTAAGATCAAAATATCAAAAACAAAAACTTGTCGATAGGAGACCTTGCCTTACTATACAATAGTCGGGTAAAAGTAAAACCCAAAAAGATACATACAGAATGGATGGGACCCTATGTTGTTGAAGAGATACATGCCAACGGATCAATCCGACTAAGGAATGTGGCAGTCATAAGCTCTATGTTCGAAAGAAACCCTAACAAAGAAGCTGTCGTGGTCGCAAGTCGGACTACATCTATCATCCCAACCATCCCCGAACCCCACCCACCAGCCTCTGAACCGACCGAAGATGTGGAAGAAGAAAACATGGAGGAAATAAATCAAGAAATCGACCAGCTATTCTCCGACCTTGAAGAAGATTCACCACCACAGATCCATGACCCATCACCCGACCATACCTCCGCCAACCCAATCACACCCGACCATACACCAATGCCATCACCACCTCCCCCCAACCCAAAACATATACCCAAACCAACTGCACTAGAACCACCTCAGCCACAACTTTTAGCACCAACCACATCCACATCTAGACCCTTTGTATCCAACCAACCAGATGCACAACCAAATGTAGTAGTCATCCAATCGACCCAACTAGAAATACCATCAACTACTACTAGCCAACAACCAAACAATCCAATTTTGAATCTTGCAGGTACACAGGTGCCAAAGAAAACAGAACAGAAAAAACACAAGAAAAAGAAAGAGAAAAATAAGAAGGACCATCAACGACAGTCGACAATGGTCCACATCAGTCAACTTGGGTTGACCACTGCAGTCAATGCAACCAAGCTGAAGGATGGATGTTAGGGTACACAGGGTACTCCCAAAGGACCGAACACCAAGAATAGCTGCTTCACACAAACAGATCACAGATCAATACACCAATGTTTGTCACGTGGTTAAAACCCTCGAGAGGGAAACAGTCCACGGCCTCGGCCAAATAGCTACTCGGAGCAATTTATTATGCAAAAGAAAGAAAGTTACATGAGCTTCTCATAATCGATCAACTAGCCAAGGACCCTCTATGCTATTTAAATAGAGATCATAGACCAATCGGGTGTTAAGCCACGGATCAATGGTAGGTGTGATCTAAGAGAAGTTGAACCGTCGGATCACTCTATGTCTAGAACATATCGTGACCGTCGGATTAGAATATTTACAAATGCATACTAATGCATACTAAAGAAACACACTTTCACCTAACGGATATATTACACAAGTTGATCTTAACTAACTCCTAAGTGTCTAAATATCCTAACATCCCCCCTTAAGAACAACTTGGGATAGGATTGAAGGATTTACAAAAGTGACACTAATAGGAGAAGGAAGGAGGCATTAGAGCCTATCCCCCCTTAAGGACACATTCCTGAACTCCTAACCTAGACCGAAGTTTACAAAACTTCACTTCTGTAAGAGACTTGGTGAAGATGTCTGCAACTTGATCATCTGTAGGGCAATAGAGCACTTCAATAACACGATCA
>LPNX010281046.1:707895-816789 GCA_001517045.1 Pseudotsuga menziesii
TATGATCTAAGAGAAGTTGAACCGTCGGATCACTCTATGTCTATAACATATCGTGACCGTCGGATTAGAATATTTACAAATGCATACTAATGCATACTAAAGAAACACACTTTCACCTAACGAATATATTACACAAGTTGATCTTAACTAACTCCTAAGTGTCTAAATATCCTAACAATGGAGAATTAGGGAAACTCCTAGAAACACTGTGTTGAGGCCTGGAAATTTGCAGGCAACAACAGTAAGGGATTCTCCCCAGTCAACGTTCCCAATTAGCCCGTGACTGTTTGGTGTAGGGAATCCGTCTGGTTTGCGGTCCGGCTACCGTAGGTCAAGTAACAAAACTAAAAGGGTTTACCGATTGCGGCCCGGTCCACCGTATATGTTTTTTTATTTTGACCTAAAGTATGATATGCACGTGCCTAATTAACATGCAAGGTGATAAAGGATGCAAGGAGTAGACACAAAGTGATGCGTAGGTTCTTACCTTTCATCTTAGAACTCACAAGCATCTAAATCACATACTCAGAAATAAAGTAAATCTAACTATCTACCTATCCCCGGGGAGCTGAAATGTAGCTTATCACTGAGTAATGTATATTGTACATGCATTATAAAGAGAAATTACAGATAGCTGATATTCCTTCACACAACACATGAACTATTAAATATATTTAGACAATCAGATAACTAATTGCTTATGAACAACATTCATTACTCATGGTGGTAATTTCACAGAATAAACCAGAAATCATTCAAACAAGAACATAGGCCCTCAAAGTTAGAATGATCTCACAGTTAATGGAGAAAACTGAAAAACGAAATAGTTCATCTTCCACCAATCCATAGCATAACATTTGAATGTCCCACCAAACTTTCTCTGATAGGTAAACAATAATTCTTTATTGCAAAAAAAAGTAGTTCTTCTTACAATATCTCCTTACTTGTCTTACTGGGAAAAAGCCCCCTTGTTCTTCTAAGTCCTTTATATTTATATAAAAAGAATAAGACTACTGGGATTCCTACTAATAGCTCTTGGGCTTCCCCAAATTTTCGCCTTCCAATACTTTGCTTTCACTAAGTGCTTACAAAATTACAACATATTACAAAAAATGAACCAATATTCACGAGGAGGGTCCCGCTTGGGCATTTAGAAATTTCTTCCAAGATAAAGCCTCTGAGGCAAGGCCTTCAAACTCAGAAGGTTCCAAAAAACAAATATTTATCTTGAAATTTGCAACCTGGTTCTTGATGGCTTCAATTCTGGCTGCACTCAACCGAAGCTGATCTTCTAATAGCTTCACACTGAATGTGGAATGATCTACTTAATTCCTTAAGGTCTGGTCATCGAGAGCTTTAATGTGCTGTATTTTGCTTTCCTCTTCTTGGTACCTTTTCTGTAGAATTTCCACAAACAAGTTGTGGTCTGGAAAAGCATCCAGTCTCTACTCAGCTTCTACTTGGCACCAGTTATAGGTAATCAGGAGCCTTTTGAATAATTCTGTACATGCTCCTTTCGTCTTTTTAACAGCCTTTTTGAATTCCTCGGCCGTGTTAATAGCAAACTCTAGTAAGTCGTAATCCTGCTTAAGGGTCTATTAATCTTTCGAGGTCAGCTTTGCAGGAACTTCGTTATTGTCCTCTAGCCTTGCCATCCTTGCTGTCAGGACTTCCAGGATGTCCTGAGATCTATCAACAAAATACGAGGAGGTCTCCAAAATCTCCTCCAACTGACCATCTATTTGCAAAACCCTGCATCTCTCATCTTCTATGGCCGTCTTTAGCTGGAGCATCTTGGCCTTTTGTGCCAGCACATGTTCCTTAAAAGGTTGGAGATTAACCTGTTCTTCTTTAGCTTCCTCCAAAGCTGCTCTCAGAGATGTAATCTTCTCTTGAAGTTTTGTCTCTTGTTCCTGAGATTTCCTCTCATTCGCCTCCAAGGTGGTCTTTTGCAGCTCTAGATCTTCTATCTTTCCTAGCAGTTGTTCCTTCTCTGCCCTTTTCTCTTGATATTCTTGTTGTATTCTCTCGAGACACTCCTAGGTGGTCTCCATAGATCTTCTTTCCACTTGGAGAACCTGCAATTCAGCCTTTGAAGACTTTATCTCCTTTTGCATATCTTCAAATTTTCTCTTCAACTTGTTATTTTCTTCTCTTTCCTTTCTTAATGTGTCCTTTACTTGAGAAGAAGACTTCTTAGACTGCTCCAGATCAGTCATTATCTTATCTACATTATCCTCTGTGGTGTGGATCAATGCAGCCCCTACTCTAATAGTGAATCTGGGATCTTTTGGGACACTCCTCCCAAAGCTGAGGCCATACAAGCTGAAAGGCTATTCGACACTATGTTGGCCGAGTTGAAAATGGTCCCCTGTGTCGTGACATAAAAAATAATCGGCATCCACTCCAATTTGAAGCTTTTGCCATGGGCTCTTCCAAAAATTCTATTGAGCATTAAGGCAATGAACTTGTAAGGGGTCCTTAAGCTCACAGTATCATACTCTCCCATTGGCCTGGTTCTAAATTTTATTCCAGGAAAGAGCATACTCTTGAGGGTCTCAACAAGGTCCATTCTAATGTTTCTCAGCCAATCTTCAGTTAAAAATATTTGTGCTTCGGGCAGGTGGTAGGCCAGGTCTACATATCTTGGGCTATAGGAAGCATAGCCTTGTTTGTCAACATTCTCAAGAATCATAGTGGTTACATCTGCCCTAGGAAGAATCAACCCAATCACTTCAGAGCATGGAAAGAGCTTTGCTCTTGTAGCAATCTTCATTAGTGAATACCTTTATATATTGGCGTATATGCCTTCTTCCTCAAAGCCTATATCAGGCACATCTCGGTGCGTGATCAACCTGTAGATGTCTCCCCACCGATACTCAGGCTCGACACCAGTTATACATTTGGTATCTTCATAAATATATTTGGTCTTGGTGATGACTTCTACATCGGGATCTTCTTCGACCATAGGGGCCTTCTTCTTTTGTCGCTTAGACATTCTGATTTCAGAGGAATCTTCCTGTCACGTATAAAATTGTAACTGTTAGGCTATTTCAGGATAAATTTCAAAGATTGAGATACAAATGTAAAGTGTTTTACCTCATCTGTGTTTAACATGATGACAGTTAATTAAATGAAGAAAATATGTTCACGCTAATATTCCTGTCTAGCACTGAAATCGGCTCAGCTTGAGCGGGAAATGAAGTCTACATTAAAATGAGGAAACCTCGAGCTCTCTGTGGGCGCCATGACTACTGCACTACGTAGGATGGCAAGAGCACCTATTCAAGTTACTCAATGGGGGCACCTCAATAAAACACTGCAGATGCATTCTGTGGTCAGTCTTGGGTTGGGCGGTGTTATGCTACTCCGGACCAGCTCGGGTTCGAATCCGGCCGTGAACCGGGTCGATTCGAAATGGCGAGGTAAAGCACAGCCCTGGTTTGAGGATGTGGGAAAACTGAGTGGGGGAAACCAGTCCAACATTTTATAGAGAGGCCATGAAAAACATTCCCCGCATGGCCCATCAAAATATGAGGCAGACTGGTGCAGACATCGTAATGACTGTCTGCACCAATTCCCCCAACCATCAAGTGCAGGGTCAAAAATCATAACGATCGGAGAGGAAAACTACCCCGTGGGCAACAAAACTCCCCACTGACAGTTACACTACACGCCCCCAGCATATATGCATGTAAACGACGGGGACCAAGGAAAAATGGTCATGAAAACCTAACCGTGGAACAATAATCAAAACACTTAGCTTCGAACGGAACGGGATAATGCGTACAAGATCCTACCTAGCACTGCTACGCAACTGATGGGAGGAAGACTGCTAGGATTCCATGATTGAACCACCTGGGAACATGGGTACACCGATAGTGGGGGTCCTGGTAGGCTCGATCGAAATTGACAGCACAGCAAAAATGACAATGACAGTCCAAAATAGCAATAGAATAATGACTTACCTGACCCCAAATATATATGGTCAACCATAAGCGGTGGGTGAAACATCGGAGGGTGAGAACACAAGGATTGGAGGTCACAAGAACATCTCCTCCCGCAACGTCGGGTGGTAAAACAACTAGTAGAACTACTGAGACACTCGAGAGAAGCCAATAATGCATCGGAGCTCGCAAGACTAAACGTCGGAGCGATAGGAGGATAAGGAGCTGCAACGACGGAAATGTAAAAGACATTCAGTTCCACAACTTGGCAAAATTGGAGACAAAAATTGAACAAAAAACATCGGGTCTGTGGGAAACAAAATTAAACCACTGGGTAGACAACCTTCTTCAAAGCCGCAACGACGAAAACTTAAACTTTAAGGATCGGTGAAATAAATCGACGGAATCGAAAAAATGAGGAGATTCACCATCCGCCACTGCGGAAGACTTAGAAACAATACGTCCCGATGGAAAACCAGATGACAGCCGATTGAGACAGAGTTCATTGGAGAAAAAATATCGGCGCTAGTTGCTTATCACTCTTCCGCAACGGCGGAAGCGCAAATGACTAAACTTCCGACTCAAAAACTCAACAATGCGTTCGATGGCAAGGTAAATTGAAACATTTAATGAAACATTTTGGTATTAGGAAAAATATTTCTGGAGAATCATCAAACCAAAACAAAAGTCAAACCAAAATAAGCAAGAGGAGGGTCCCGAAATTTTTTGAATTTTGGGAAAATGTTGCAGCTACAACAATTGGCGACTACCTGGTGAACCCCAGATTTCTAACTTAACTTCTTCCCAGTAAAAGACTATCTGGCTCTAAGTTGAATTATTCTAGATGCTTGTATTCCTAAGTTGGCTAACCCATGCATTTAAATCATTGAGAAGTAGTCCATTCTTCGGGTAGTGAGATACTCAAAATATTTGCCAGTCTGAATAAATCTTTTGAGGCCTAATAAGTGAGATTTATTTTATCCCTGTCCTTAGGTAGTTTCTAGCTTAGACACCACAAGATTGTAACATATGGTAAAATAGCACTATCCCCTTTGTTCCTCATTCCCATACCATTGCACTTTTGTGCCATTTGAACTTTAGTTCTTTTGAGTCCTCCATCTTCCTTTCTTTCTGAATTTTATTCAGGGTCCTCTATCCAGAGTGTCCTTTTGTGTGAGAGAAGAATTTACTTTTCATCTCACGGACAGAGAGGAACTTTTGGCAATTTGAAAGTCACGTTTCCAATACTTTACTTTGATATTGATTGTTTCTTTAAGGAGTTATAACTCTTGATGGGCTTTAGGCTTTCTAAAATCATGACATGGAATCATTTATATATAGTAAACTATTTACCTTGCTTCCTCTCCGTGGATCCTTCGCCATCACTCCCTTGGACATTTTAAATGTGGAATGTATGGAGCCTCAAAATAGTATTCCAGACCTCTGAATTCTGAGTTATTTACAAGGGGTTAAGTAGGACTTCAATGAATGCATGGCCAATTAGGAACACTTCCTACTAGAAGAGATTCTATTGGTTAAACGCAGAGTCTCTTGCCCAAGATTTCAGTTAATTAAGAACCCTGATGTTTCCATTGCAACCAACAGTTTTCCTCTTTATTCAAAAACCAAAATAACTAGCAACCAAGCTTTAAACCAAAATAAAACAGCATCGAAGCATTAAACCAAAAAAGGAAAACAACATCCATTTATTTATGTACAAAATGAAAAAGAAAATTGTGTGCCCACCCATAAAAATTCTTCAATCTAACGAGTGAAAGGGCTAGGCTGTAGTGTAGATCAAAACCTATCCATGGTCTAATTATGATATTTTTGAAATCGAAACCATGTCTACTAGTATACAGTCATCCTTATCAGCCTGAGGAAGTTGAAGGAGCTCAGACTGAGCGTCAATCCTAGAACTGGCCTTTCCTGAGGTATGATGTCTTAATTCAAGCTCTGTTAGATAATTTCCTAGGACAGAATCAACAGATTCATTTCCTTCCCCTAGCTTAGTGATGGTATGTTTCATGTAAGGTTCTCTCAAAATTTTAATCTGGTTTGGGGTACCCTTATGCGATAACCATAAATGAGACCAGTCCAAAGAAAAATAACCCTTTAACCTAGAAGACCAATCTCGGTTCAGAATAATCCCATATCCATCTAGTATGCCCGCCACCATAATGTCAATAAATTGACAAATCTTATTATTTGAAGATAAGCATATGAGAACATTCTTCATTTCTCCCACTACTTTGACACTTGTTCTATCTAGTTGCACTACCTCCCAGGCTGTAGGCTTTGGCTTCCCATTAATCTTTTTGCAGACTTCAAATGGCATAACATTTACTGATGATCTGGAATCTACCAAGCAATTATGCATGTTATGATTGAGTATTTCTAGAGTCAAAAGAAAAGGTGGGGTTTTAGCCTTTTCTTCCCAACTTGGTTCGATGTCTTCTTCCCCCGATTGGTTTTTAGGCTCCTCAATTTTTTCAGTGTTTTCTTTGTTAACATCTATTTGTCCTTCCATAAGCTTGGCCTGCTTGTCGGTTTGCTCCGTTTCCTGGTAGACAGTAGTGACTTCGGGTGTTTCATCTTTAACATTGTCATTTATCTGTCTCTTGACATTCTTTTGCAACTTCTTAATCTTTGAAATTGTTGCATGGTCTTTAATTATTAGATCCATGTATTTTGTTGTTGTTGGTATGTTTTTGGGTTTAAGAATGCTTCCTTCTGTATCGAAAAGCGAGACACTGTCCCATAAGAACATGGTATCCTCTTCTTGTTTCTCTATGGTCTTGTTATTATTTTCTTTTCCCTTACTGTCTTCTGTCAATTTAGAATCCAAGAGTTGGTTCATTACCAATGTCATCGAATTTAACCATTGAGGACAATTCTTTTCAGAATGAGGTCGTTGGTGAAAAGTGCAGAAATTGTCCCCCCCTACCTTTGTTATATTCATTGATGCTGAATTAGGTGGAGGGATTTTCAATTGGTTGTTATCCTCCCTTTTTGGTAGTAGGGTTTATAATTTTTCTGAACTTCTCTTTCTTTCTCCAGATCTATTATTCGGTTGGAGAGTTTTTGAATCATTTTTAGCATTCCCTCAAAATCATGTGATTGCTCCTCTTTAGGTTTGGACAGCAATAAGGCTCTTCTCTCGGCAGTTTTTTCCTCAGGTAGCTCAGGATAATCTTCTATACTTTCCCTTTCAGCTTCTACCCTTTCTGCTTCTTCATAAGTCTTTGCCAATGTAGGTCTGGCCTTCATTTTTGCAAACATGGCCAACTTAGGTCCCAAGGCTGAGGTATAATATTCAATTAAGACCTTGTCTGAGGGTCTGTCAGTTTCAGAAAAGTTCTTGAGGTATGTTGAAAACCTTTGATTGAAATAACGTACCTTCTCATTTTTTTATTTTTTTTAAAACAAGACCTTTCATTAGTGATGCATGTGTCTTTTGGGATGTGTAGTTACTTCTGAAAATCCTTTCAAAGGTGTCCCAGTCGGGAATAGAGTTTGCAGGCAAACCGAAATACTAGGATGTTGCTGCTCCTTTAAGGGTATGTGGGAACAATCTACAGACAACATCCTCGTACTCCCTAACCCTTAACCCTTCTATTTGCTAAATATAAGCTTTGCAAGTGGTCATCCATAGCAATATTTTCATCGGGATAAAACTTAGGCAGCAACTTCTCAAAATATTGAGGTAGGTTATGCAATGGAGGTGTTAGGTTCAAAGGTGATCTAGCTTTCCAAGCCAGCAGTGGGTTGGGCTGATTCACATTTATACCAGCCATGAGCAAAGGTGAGAGAACAGGAAACTAAGTAAGGAGCAACGTAAGGTGAAAACGGGCTTACTTACTTCAAAGGTGGAACCAAAACCTGTAAGTTTGCTTCTACAAGTTCTTCCAGACCCTAAGTACTTGGGTTAGGACAAAGCTTCCAAAATATTGCTGGTGGGGTAATCTTGGAAAAATAGGTTTCCTTAGCCAACCATGCACTGGCGGCCCTCCTTCTAGTGCCAAGAATTGTTGAGGCCTGGAAATTCACAGGCAACAACAATAAGCTATTCTCCCCAGTCAACGTTCCCAATTATCCCGTGACTGTTTGGTGTAGGGAATCCGTCTGGTTTGCGGTCCGGATACCGTAGGTCAAGTAACAAAACTAAAAGGGTTTACCGGTTGCGTCCCGGTCCACCATATATGTTTTTTGTATTTTGACTTAAAGTATGATATGCACGTGCCTAATTAACATGCAAGGTGATAAAGGATGCAAGGAGTAGTCACAAAGTGATGCGCAGGTTCTTACCTTTCATCTTAGAACCCACAAGCATCTAAATCACATACGCAGAAATAAATTAAATCTAACTATCTACCTATCCCCGGGGAGCCGAAATGCAACTTATCAATGAGTAATGTATATTGTACATGCATTATAAAGAGAAATTACAGATAGCTGATATTCCTTCACACAATACATGAACTATTAAAGATATTTAGACAATCAGATAACTAATTTCTTATGAACAACATTCATTACTCATGGTGGTAATTTCACAGAATAAACCAGAAATCATTCAAACAAGAACATAGGCCCTCAAAGTTAGAACGATCTCACAGTTAATGGAGAAAACTGAAAAACGAAATAGTTCATCTTCCACCAATCCATAGCATAACATTTGAATGTCCGACCAAAATTTCTCCGACAGGCAAACAATAATTCTTTATTGCAAAAAAAATTAGTTCTTCTTACAATATCTCCTTACTTGTCTTACTGGGAAAAAGCCCCCTTGTTCTTCTAAGTCCTTTATATTTATATAAAAAGAATAAGACTATTGGGCTTCCTACGAATAGCTCTTGGGCTTCCCCAACTTTTCGCCTTCCAAGACTTTGCTTTCACTAAGTGCTTACAAAATTAAAACATATTACAAAAAATGAACCAATATTCACAAGGAGGGTCCCGCTTGGGCATTTAGAAATTTCTTCCAAGCTAAAGCATCTGAGGCGAGGCCTTCAAACTCAGAAGGTTCCAAAAAATGAATATTTATCTCGAACTTTGCAACCTGGTTCTTGATGGCTTCAATTCTGGCTGCACTCAACCGAAGCTAATCTTCTAATAGCTGCACACTGACTACGGAATGATCTACTTTATTCCTTAAGGTTTGTTCATTGAGAGATTTAATGTGTTGTATTTTGCTTTCCTCTTCTTGGTACCTTTTCTGCAGAATTTCCACAAACAAGTTGTGGTCCGGCAAAGCATCCAGTCTCTTCTCAACTTCTACTTGGCACCGGTTATAGGTAATCAGGAGCCTTCTAAATAATTCTGTACATGCTCCTTTCATCTTTTTAACAGCCTTTTTGAATTCCTCGGCCATGTTAATAGCAAACTCCAGTAAGTCGTAATCCTACTTAAGGGTCTATCGATCTTTCGAGGGTAGCTGTGTAGGAACTTCATTATTGTCCTCTAGCCTTGCCATCCTTGCTTTCAGGACTTCCAGGATGTCCTGAGATCTATTAACAAAATACGAGGAGGTCTCCAAAATCTCCTCCAACCGACCATCTATTTGCAAAACCCTACATCTCTCATCTTCTATGGTCGTCTGCAGCTGGAGCATCTTGGACTTTTGTGCCAGCACATGTTCCTTAAAAGGTTGGAGATTAACCTATTGTTATTTAGCTTCCTCCAAAGCTGTTGTCAGAGATGTAATCTTCTCTTGAAGTTTTGTCTCTTGTTCCTGAGATTGCCTCTTATTCGCCTCCAAGGTGTTCTTTTGCAGCTCTAGATCCTCTATCTTTCCTAGTAGCTATTCCTTCTCTGCCCTTAGCTCCTGATATTCTTGTTGTATTCTCTCGAGACACTCCTGGGTGGTTTCCATAGATCTTCTTTCCGCTTGGAGAACCTGCAATTCAGCCTTTGAATACTTTATCTCCTTTTGCATATCTTCAAATTTTCTCTTCAACTTGTTTTTTTATTCTCTTTCCTTTCTTAGTGTGTCCTTTAGTTGAGAAGAAGACTTCTTAGACTGCTCCAGATCAGTCATTATCTTATCTACATTGTCCTATGTGGCGTGGATCAATGCAGCCCCTTCTCTAATAGTGAATCTGGGATCTTTTGGGACACTCCTCCCAAAGCTGAGGGCATACAAGCTGAAAGGCTATTCGACACTATGTTGGCCGAGTTGAAAATGGTCCCCTGTGTCGCGACATAAAAAATAATCGGCATCCACTCCAATTTGAATCTTTTTCCATGAGCTCTTCCAAAAAATCTATTGAGCATTAAGGCAATGAACCTGTAAGGGGTCCTTAAGCTCGCAGTATCATACTCTCTCGTTGGCCTGGTTCTAAAGTTTATTCCAGGCAAGAGCATCCTCTTGAGGGTCTCAACGAGGTCCATTCTGATGTTTCTCAGCCAATCTTCAGTTAAAAATATTTGTGCTTCGGGAAGGTGGTAGGCCAGGGCTACATATCCTGGGCTATAGGCAGCATATCCTTGTTTGTCAACATTCCCAAGAATCATAGTGGTTACATCTGCCCTGGGCATAATCCACCCAATCACTTCAGAGCATGGAAAGAGCTCTAGTCTTGTAGCAATATTCATCAGTGAAGACCTTTCTATATTGGCGTATATTCCTTCTTCCTCAAAGCTTATATCAGGCACATCTCGGTGCGTGATCAACCTGTAGATGTCTCCCCACCGATACTCAGGCTCGACACCGGTTATACATTTGGTATCTTCAAAAATATATTCGGTCTTGGTGATGAATTCTACATTGGGATCTTCTTCGACCATAGGGGCCTTCTTCTTTTTCCGCTTAGACATTCTTAGTTCGGAGGAATCTTCCTGTCACGTATAAAATTGTAACTGTTAGGCTATTTCTGGATAAATTGCAGAGATTGAGATAACAATGTAAAGTGTTTTACCTCATCTATGTTTAACATGATGACAGTTAATTAAATGAAGCAAATATGTTCACGTTAATATTCTTGTCTAGCACCGAAATCGGCTCAGCTTGAGCAGGAAACGAAGTCTACATTAAAATGAGGAAACCTCGGGCTCTCTGTGGGCGCCATGACTACTGCGCTACGTAGGATGGAAATAGAACCTATTCAAGTTACTCAATGGGGGCACCTCAATAAAACACTGTAGATGCATTCTGCGGTCAGTCTTGGGTTGGGCGATGTTATGCTACTCTGGACCGGCTCGGGTTCGAATCCAGCTATTAACCGGGTCGCTTCGAAACAGCGAGGTAAAGCACGGACCTGGTTTGAGGATGTGGAAAACCTGAGTGGGGGAAACTAGTCCAACATTTTACAGAGAGGCCATGAAAAACCTTCCCCGCACGACCCATCAAAATATGAGGCAGATTGGTGTAGACAGCGTAACAGCCGTCTGTACCAATTCCCCCAACCATCAAGTGTAAGGTCAAAAATCATAATGGCCGCAGAGGAAAACTACCCCATGGGCCACAAAAATCCCCACTGACAGTTACGCTACACGCCCCCAGCATATATACATGTAAACGACAGGGACCAAGGAAAAACGGTCGTGAAAACCTAACCGTGGAACAATAATGAAAACGCTCAGCTTCGAACGGGATGGGATAATACATACAAGAGCCTACCTGGCACTGCTGTGCAACTGACGGGAGGAATAATGCTAGTCTTCCATGGTTGAGCCACCTGGGAAGGCGGGTACACCGATAGTGGGGGTCCTGGTAGGCTCGATCGAAATTGACAGCACAGTGAAAATGACAATGACAATCCAAAATAGCAATAGAATAATGACTTACCCGACCCCAAATATATATGGTCAACCATAAGCGGCGGGTGAAACATCAGACGGTGAGAACACAAGGATCGAAGGTCACAAGAACATCTCCTCCCACAATGTGGGGTGGTAAAACAACTAGTAGAACTGTTGAGACACCCGGGAGAAGCCAATAACGCATCGAAGCTCGCAAGACTAAACATCGGAGCGATAGGAGGATAAGGAGCCGCAACGACGAAAACGTAAAAGACATTCAGTTCCACAACTTGGCAAAATCGGAGACAAAAATTGAACAAAAAACATCGGGTCTATGGGAAACAAAATCAAACCACCGGGCAAACAACCTTCTTCAAAGCCGTAACGACGGAAACTTAAAATTTAAGGATCGGTGAAATAAATTGATGGAATCGAAAAAATGAGGAGATTTTCCATCCACCACTACGGAAGACTTAGAAACAATATGTCCCAATGGAAAACCAGATGACAGCCGATTGAGACAGAGCTCATTGGAGAAAAAATATCGGCGCTTGTTTCTTATCACTCTTCCGCAACGGCGGAAGCGCAAATGACTAAACTTCCGACTCAAAAACTCAACAATGCGTTCAATGGCAAGGTAAATTGAAACATTTAATGAAACATTTTGGTATTAGGAAATATATTTCTGGAGAATCATCAAACCAAATCAAAAGTAAAACCAAAATAAGTAAGAGGAGGGTCCCGAAATTTTTTGAATTTTGGGAAAATGTTGTAGCTGCAACACACTGGAAATAGAAGCAAAAACAAGGAGCCAGAAAAGATGTAAGGAGCTCAAAAAAAATGAAAAAGAACAAGTCAAGTTCCTTAACAAATGCAGAAACCTCGCGCAATCTGTGATACCTGGACCGATAGAGGACGAAACCGACAAGCCCTGAGAAAGAGCTTATCAGCTATTTAAGAGCATGGTGTCGATGCTGCAAGCACAGATGCAGGACACAAGAGAGGAATAGAAAGAAGAAACAGCTCGATTGTTGATGCAGCAGCATACATCTTTTGCAGAAGCATACAAAGTACTCCAAGATCACATGGAGGAGTCAGTTATTACGGAAGAAGTACGAAGAGACTGGCCTGCTTATTATGGGCAAGTTTATCAGCAAATCCGGAAGACCCCACAAGAAATCCAAGTGTTGAAGAAGAGAAAAAGCACAGAGGAAGCACTTAGAAGCATAATTGAAAATCAAATAGTGCTCGAAATAGCCAAATTACATAAGCAAGAGCAACAAGCACATCAGTGGGTGCAACAAGCAATTCCAAGTTTAGAAAAATTAGACATCATCTGCCCACAGATGAAACGACTTTTTGAAATTGCAGAGGAAAAGGACCAGTTTATGGGTCCCGACATGGAAAGAATAGCAGAAATTTCCATTCAAGAAAATATGTCGATATTATCAAGTCTGACTACATTAACCATCGACATTCAAAAAGTACTGCAAAGTTGGACGGAATTCCAACATCAGTTGGCAGTAATAGCTGAAGCAATTGTAGAAGTCTGTGTACAGAAGAGACCAACCATCAGACTTCACAGGCCATGAAGATCAAACACAAAAATAACTACTTATGACAGGCATAGAAATTTTGGTACCTCCCTACTTCTTCAGGACGAAGAAACATTTTGTTTGTGGGGGAGATGTTGGAGGAGCAAGTCGGTAAGCCGACTAGAACGATAGCTGACTTAGTCGATTAGACGACTAAGTCTATCAGCCGACTAATTAGAGATTAGGTCGGCCACACAAGGTCATGTCGGTTGACCGAACCGACATGTACTTATTTGTAACTGTTTTGTAATTCATATATATTAGGTTGTTTGATCCAAATGAGAACTCGGTTCAGTTCTCTGTATTGTATGGACCCTTTCATTATAATATAATATGTATTCTTCCTACTTGTTCTTGTCTCTTGTTTCTGCTATGTATGTATGCTTTTAATGTGTATTATTGGTAACCCTATGTGATTTTTGTGAGATTACAACATTGGGTCAAAAATTGAAAATGCTCATAATCAGATTCTGCTTCAACAGAAAGATGCGCCCTAGAGAGGAGAGTCATCCCAACCCTCTTTCACTAAAAATTTGTGGAGAGAGATCCAAAAAGTAGGAATCCCTAGTTTCTGCAGCTGCACATTGTCTTCTTCTCAGGTTAGCTCTGAGACCATGTTATATTTTTATCATTCAAGCTAGCATTATATTAGGATCTTTAACTAAGAGAATTACAAGCACATGAATCAAACATAAGAGACAATGAACACAATTTTTTCCTCAGGGAAACCATAAAGGAGAAAACCCTGCAACTTCCTCAGAGATATAATTAGCACCAAAGTAAAAACCCAAAACACTAATATGATCTCCCGACAATAGTAGTCTCTCTCTCTCTTGTCCCAACAACTTCGTCTCTCTCAGTTATGTGCTACAACTGAGTGTGAGTGAATGTGTGATAAATAGAGAGGCTCACTCTCTATTTATACTAATTCCTGACTTGACAATAACTCACTAGGGTTGAATTCTCTAGGAGAGTTTAATAACCCTAGGGCCCCACAACTGCGGGGACTTTAACCCTTGATCAATAGGAGGGTTACCCACAATGACTTGACATGACTTGTTTACATGATAGAAACTCCCTATTGAAACATCGAGGCATGACATGACTCAATTACATTACAAACACTTCCTAGAATAAACATCGGGGTACAATACATAAGATATACAAGTGAATACATTCTGAAGTTACAATTACATCAACAATAGGTGTTTTTTTTTATGCCTTTCTTCTGAGTTTTATATCCCCCGTAAAAACTTAATAAAAATTTTAACAAAATTTTACTATCTTAAAGAATTTATCCTAAGAATCTCTAGGCTTGCTCATAAAAACTAAAGGGAAACCTATGCTACTACTACTACTGGTTTTGGGGGCACCTTTTATAATAGACACACAGGTTCTTACCTCTTGTCTTACTGCTCCCCCTCCACCAGCCTATATCTATTCTGCCTTACAGAACAACGACGCCAAAATGTTGGGTAACATATTGTCTTGAATAATTCACCTCATATTTAATTATTGACTGGCGTTGGTAGGCTTAGATTTTAAAAAATATATGCCAAGGTAGAGGGATGCCTAGGGTAAAGTGGTAATACTTTAGAAAACAAAATATCGAAAGGTATTTCAAAATGAAAAACAGGTTGAACTCCTAAGAATCCAACTTATTAAGATAACGGAAACAGAGTACTAGGGAAGAGTGGTATCAAGTTATACTACTCTACTCTATAAACAACTTACTAAAAGATAAAGATATGGACAGCGTGATGACAATGAACTATTCTTTATAAGAAGGTCTATTTTACTGATAAACAACTTTTAGGAACTGGTTGTACAAAGAATAACTTACAACAACTAGTTATGCTTTCTAAAAAACTATACATGCAACTAATAGATGGACACTAATTCCATTCTCCTTGATTATTTTGAGGATAAGGGTTTACTGTAAGTGGAACAGGAGTAGGAGAAGTATGAATGTGACTTTCAAATGAGGTGAATAAACTAAAGGGAATCAAATCTAACTTAATCTCTACGAAAATATGAAGATGAAGAAACATCCAATTACAAGCTATAGTAAACATCATGATTTATAAACAAGTAAATCCTACTTGCTAAAGATAAAATAATACTACAAGAAAGTAGACATAACTTATGAACAAGCTGAAAACTTATAAAGATGATTTAAATTCTATCCTTTAATTACTATATGATGGAAAAGATAAATTGTATTCCTATGAATAATGTATAAGATTTAATATATTAATGCATCTAAAACTTTACATGCAAAGGAACAAATCAAATCAAAGATTTAATTACAAATCAATACAATAGATCAAAACACATGACATAATTCTTAAGCATAAGGTGAAAAGAAAGAAGAAATAAGAATAAGGCTTAACAAGTAGTCTAAACAATCTCATCTAAGGTTCTTAAGAAGAAATACAACCATTGTCTAACTACTACTATCAAAACAGAATCAGAAAACTAAAGAGACAAGCTCAAAATAGATTAAAAATGTCTAGGGTTAAATGAAAGACTGGATAACAGAATAAAACGAAGGTCTATCTGAGAGATAGAACAGGCTATCTGAATGACAGTCTGTCTAAAGAAATTACTAAAACTTCAAGAAACCAATGAATTTAAATGGTTTGTTGAGGATAGTTGACCCATGCATATGATAACAAAGTGTCAAAGACAGAAATTAGATCTATGTAACAATTAAATTTAATCTAGGAAATAACTTAAATCCAATTCAAAATTAAAAACATCATTAACTATTCATTGAACAAATTGTAATGTAACTTTAACTGAACTCATGACATAATGGAAAAGGGAAGAATTGAATTTACTGTAATTGACTCAAAGCAATCTATTCTACTAACATGAACCAAGTAATATAATGAAAAGATTTGAAAAAGGAATTTGAAAACTAGACTATGTGCAACGGGTTGCGTGGCCTATGAAAGAAATTACATTATCAACATAATCTCAAAGTCTACGCTACAAGAAGTAAATATCATAAACAATTCCAATGACTAAGTTACAGAAATAAATTAGAAATAAAATTATACTACTTCCAGGAAAGGAAGAATGAAAATACATGGAAAGAAAAGGATCTGGTTGACAGGGGGCCTCCCAACAATTAGAGTGTTAACTGGTTCACACTTCTTAAAACCATATCATACACAACGTCCTCAGAACTTCCATTAAAGTAAAGAAAAATGGATACAAAGTTTTTTGAACTAACTGATTACATGTTTCAATTAAAAACTATTTGCCTCTCTTCCTCTCTTACTAACTCCATCTCGCATTACAACGTCTGAATATATAACATTTTACAACAGGGCGAGCAAGTCAACCCTTTAAGTGGTCAGCTTCTCTTAACATAAAGTATTCATTATGACAGGTAACTAAACTGATAACCAACATATGACACTTCCTCCTTCTTTGCAAATCTAGTTCTTCTCTGGTGCATGATGTGGCATACAAACCCATCTTAATCATAATTGGTGTCAAGGTGTCACACAGAGGCATCATACGAGTGCTCTTCCAGAAGGAGGCTCATGCTATCATGCTGGAACATGGTCAACAACACTTTACAAGACGTTTCATGCTTTTAACTCTCAGGAATCAAATAACAACAATGCACGGTTGGCTTGGCGGTTTGAACGGTGAGCTGGACAATGTGTTGGATATGCTCTACGCATATCTAGGATAGATGAAATACTTGCTCATTGGTTCACTGAAGACCATGATTTTGCAATGACAATTTCACACATTAGAATATCATTACATATTACCGAATTTAGATAAGAAAATCATGAAATAACGCAAATAAAACATAACTTGCATAATATCAAAATATGACCATACCTGTTGCTGAATGGAGAACTGTATGGTAGAAAATAGGCCAAAAGGTAACAAAACATGTGTTCAATATGTAAAATATTTAGCCAAAAATGGTGATAAAATGAGGACCAACAAGTTTCAATACCACTAACAGGGCTTATGTTGCATTGACCACAATGTTCAAGTTTCTTCCAGCTGGATTTGATCGCTCCTTCAATTTCTTCTTTAACATACCGATATGTGACAAGTGCTTAAAGGCCTCAACTCTTCAATTCCTTACTAATTTCTAAAGGTGTTTTATGCTCAAAATTTTTTTATGATGCTTTCTCAATCTTTTTTAGGAGCTTAAAACTATAATCTCTCCATTGCTCATTATATTTCTCAGATTCTGCAAGCAATAGGTCTTTTTCCTGTTGGGCTTGTTCATATGACTTGAGTACTGCTTTGAGCTTCTTAATCTTCTTGTTTTTCTTTTGCAGCTGGGAAATTATAGAAGGTATAGCTGAGGTGGCTGAAACTTCAAGTATATGTTCACCACATGGTTCTTGTGCAGGTGAATTACCACTAGGAGACCCATAGTTAAACTATTGAGGGTTAAACAGTTCAAGATCATATTCTACATGGCCATATTTTAGAATAGGAGGAGATTCATGCAGATAAGGGTCTACAGGTTCATAACGAAAATTGGGAAGAATAAAATCGGAGGGTTCATTATATTCAAAATCAGATTTCTAAGGAGATGATGGAGAAAGTGGACTTGGAGTATCCTTTTTCTTTTTCTTCTTAGGGAGATCTGGCTCTGAGTCAGGGGATTCTTCTAGATCAACAAAAATAGATGACTATATATTAAGGGATGGATTAGAGGGTTTAACAAGATGTTTTGTCATACTTGTGGTGGTTCATTGCTGCACTGCAGATTCTGCAACATTGGGGATTTTCAGCTGAGGTCATTGCCTTTTGGATTTTTGTAATACAGAAGAGAAAAGTTCAATTAGGGGCGGTTTTGTCTTTGGGTCAAGAATGAATTCTAATTCATGAATTCCAGGCTGAGGAGATACGTGAATATGTGGAGAATGAGGGTTTGCGGATGAAGGGAGACCTCGAATTCTATCCACAAAATTTTCCCAATTATCCTTTTGGAGATGCAACTCATCCTCAATGATAATTTTGACCAAACTATGATGATAGAGACTGTTATAAGTGTTCCCATAATTCTTTTGAACCCTTCTCGACATCTTAGCTAAACTCTTGCATAGGAAATAAGGGAAATTCATTTCCAGTTCTGCTTCAAAATGAAAATTAGGAGGATATGGTAATTCAGAGTGGTAACATACCTCCATTCGCAAGTCAAATATTTTTACAGCACATCAAGTACATTACACTATTCATCATGCATCCAATCTCGATGAAAATATTTCTTCCATCTCGCAGATTGATGCTCCTCTTTTAAAAACCTGGTACAGACTGTATGCTCTATGGATTCAGTTTTAAACCAATGCTCCCCATGACAAGGTAGATTAGTGGCACATGCAACTATTTTCTCAGAAACTTCCATGATAAAATTTCCAATGTGCATGACTTTCCCATCAAATCCTTGGGTGAATTTCAGTGTAATTTTGTCATCATACCCCTAAACATTTTGGAAAAATTGGTACCATATGCCTTCAAATATTTCCTTGCATGCATTGAATTCAAGAAAACCTTCTAGCATAGAGACAAAACTCGGCTCATGGCATGTAGCTCCCTTCTATCCCATAATGTGCTCTGATACTATAACTTGGATGGAAAATAGAAGATGAAATAGAAACTGGGAAAATGATGAGGATTATTGAATAGGCATATAACGAGTTTTCAATAGAGTTCTCAAGGCTTATAATGATGTGGGTATAACGGTAATTCATCAGCCTTGTACTTAACAATCATTCAAATGTATAGTGCATAGAAAAGTTTATGAAGATATTGAACTGTAAGTGCAATGATGTGTTATTGTGTAGGAAAGCATGAAGGAATGAATCAAGGGTTGCATGGATAGAAGAAATGTAATCATATATTTTTAAGGTGATAATATCTTCATATCTAGGCACTACGTTCCATAGAGATGAATATTTATTTATAAGGTATAAGGATGGTTATCAAATGATGACAAACAAAGGTAGGGAAAAAAAGGTTTTATATTCTAAAAGGTAAAAGTATGATGACAACCAAAGCAAGAGTATGGTCTAAATCATATGAGGGCATAGGCTTAGAAAGTATATAAGTATAATCCATGCTAAAATTTCCTTAAATTTAATGCAATAAACATATTTCAAAGAAAGGATCATTACCTTAGATCAGTGTTACCTTACAGGACCATGTTCTTCAAAAATACTTTGGATGTCAGGAGTTTCTGCTGCATGTTGTCATTTATGTGACAGAAATGGAGTTTCTGTGACAAGTTGCTCTTTCTTTGCTCCCAAAGATTGTGCTTCTATAAAACTGAGAATATTTCTTCTAATAGGTTGTCCACTGTGCTGAATGTTACTGGATTTCTATAGAAAATAAAGGAATAGATTTCTCTACATCCAAAATGAAAGTTGCAACTTCTGAAAACTATCCATGATGACAGAACTACAAGGTATTCATCCACATCCTTTTCTCTATGCAGGTCTACCTATGTGAATAAATTTTTCTAGTGTCAAACATAGATAGAAATCATTGGATTACCCACCAATGATGAGAGTTGTTAACCAATGTGAGATATTCCATCCTTAATGTTAATGGAAATCAAGGCACTTGGTACATCCTAACAGTCATGAATATATTTGTTGGAGTCAAATGAACTATGGAATTCACTTGCCAAGAAACAATAATGTATTCCTTAGAAAATGACAAGGATGCCTACCATTAAGGCATGCAGGCTCCAGGGTAACTGAAAATGTCTCAAGTTTCAGACCCAGAAAGTGTTTTGGAGTCGATGGGTTAAGACTTGTTGGAAGGAGAACCTTAATGAATCTCCCATCATCCAGCTGAGCACAGAACAAAAGATATGTTTTCCATAAATGAAGTAGACACCACCAACAAGCTTTATTATGGAGCCTAGCCATCCAGTCACCTAGTTTTCTAACTAGGCCCTTGCTAGATTGTGCCAGACAACTGGTTTTCATAGTAGAGCTTATTTTTATCTTTACTTTTTTTTTTATCTTTGTTTTATTTGTATTTCCTAAACTACCCTATGCTACTGGAAGTAAAATTACTCTTTCAAGTGTATGCGTACTTTTATTGTAACCACCTATGAATCAAGATTTCTAAAACATTCTTGTTCACAACCAGCTTCTCATATGATTTGGGTTTCAAAAATTGCTGAAGAATAAAAAGATGGAACTAAAAAACTGATCCAGTCCATGACTTAATAGATTCTTGACTAGCTTGGATTTCTTCTTTAGTATCCTTTATTTATAAGCCAAGTTGATATTCTTCCTCTAGTACCAGGAAAGCAAGACATTCTGTAATTTCAGGTTCTAGTTGTACTTCTTCTTCAACTGCTTTCCATGATTCTTGAGCTATCTCATCAAATGAGGAAGGAGAAATGTATAGATCAAGATCTTCATGCTGAGGATACTTATGGATTTCCTACCCACTTTGGAAGATGGATTCTTCTTCAGTTATTGACCTGATACTACAACAAGGATTGAAAAATCTCCTTGTGGTAATAAGCCCTTCTCTACTCAACAAATTTTTGAACATCCTTAAACTTGTATTTGTTCAAATTTCCTACTTCACAGGTGGGTCAGTAACATGGTTCTTATATCACCCAAATATTTTGCATGCAAGAAATTATGCATGCAGGAAATCAAATGCATTCATTATAGAAACGTAAAATTAACTCAAAAGTAAAGAAACTAAGTTAAAATTAAGTGTTGTGGGTGAAAACTGACCTAATATTTAAATAATATAATATGCAATCAAAAACTAATATTTAAATGAAAGCAAACCAACTCTATACTTTGGAACCATAAACTAAAAAATAGTCCTACTTGAAAGAAATCCTACTTTTGCTGAAGAAATATCACTCTTGCCTACTATTGAAAGAAGAAAAACACACTTGCATCAAAAGTAACTGCAGGAAAGAAAACTACCTAAATTTCAAAAAACATGCATGCTTGAAATTAACTATGTGAGAGTAAACTGTCTATATTTGCAGAAAGGGAAACATACTCTAAGTAAATCAAACTTTGTATAAAAACAAACTTGTGCATAAAAAGAAAAACAAGGTTTGGGGCAACCCACAATAGTGGATGTGTAGGTTCTTACCTCTCGTCTTACTATTCTCCCCTATCCCTTGTTGTGTATTGTAGCAGCAACCTATATACGTAGAATCCAACCCCTTTAGCACCTCCCTGGCAATGGTGCCAAAATGTTGGGCAAAATATGCACTATCTAATTCAATACTTAATTTGTCAACCCGGGAAGGTAGCTTGTGAGATGCAAACATTGTATATGCAGGATTAGGGCCTATCCTAATCTACTATAAGTTGATTTACTCTAATCTAGGGATTATTCAAAATGCTGAATATTAAGATTCCTAATCTATCAACCAACAAACTTATTTAAATTCAAAATCCTAATGCTGATTAAAATACTCTCACATCTACAAAACATTCGTATTCAAATTCTATCCTAATTGCAGAAATGAAAATACCTTTCAAACTAACTTTAAAACAATTCTAATACTAAAGCATAAACCAATGAGAACCATCTAACATAATTCAGAAACTTAAATAAGCAGAAAACTACATATCGACACAGAAATCAAAGTAAGTAACATAAAGTGAACTAGGACTAAATGAGTAGAAACTACATATTGACACAAAAAACAGAGCAAGTGACAAAAAGTGAACTTATGAAATTTTAATACTTCAGAGTTCTTATTAAATTAGTGAATTGTCTTTTAAGAAATTTAATATTAGTATAGAGCTTACTTGTTCACCTTAATCTTTAAAATGGGCTTCTTTTGTGATTGAAACTACACCTAAATTAACTTGCATTTTGAAACTACAACAAAATAAATGTAATTTGTAGAGGATATTACTATTGAAATCTAAAGCTATATTCTAAAACCAAATCTTGCAAGAAGACAAAACTGAATTAAGTTAAATCTCAAACCATAATAAAATGAATGCAATCTACATATTTTATAACTTAGAAGAAAATACAATTAAGTTCATTTCATTAGGAACCCAATTTTATAGAAGCAATGTATGAATTTAAACCAGAATTTAAATCTACAGTAAAACAAATCAAATCTATAACACTAAGAATTCAAAACAATGTCTTTAAATCAATCTACCCTAACATCCGAGCTTGGTTCTAGACTAACAACGTTGTGCACATTATTCCAACAACAATTAAGTAGTAAGTAATAAATTCCAGTCATATACAAATCTGATTTCTAAAGTTATTTGACTATGGCACAATCCTTATTTCTAATGAAAACAGAAAACAATTAGTTAATCTACTATCCTTTACCAAAACTTGAAGTTACAGGGGAAGGGCTTATGGTCTAAGTTGGTGGATCTTGCGAATGAGACCACAAGTCCCTATGGGATTTTCAAACTAAGAAATTTAAACTACAGGCATATAAAATAAAAACATTAACAATAGGAAATAAATCAGATTATAATCTAAAAAATCATTTGTGTATTATAAAGAAATCATGACCTCTGTCAAATTTAGAAAAACCAGCACTTAAGCAGCGCAATTGTTCTTATTCATTATCCATTCTCTATCCACATCTTACATTTTCAATCCATGGCTTTTTATAGCTCGAGGGATAGGGTAACCAATCCCAATTTTACAGTAATCAAATCCTATCACCTATTTAATATTACAACTATTTAAATAATGCAACTGATTCCTTCAATTAATGGCTAACTTCTTCATGCTCGAGATATGCTCTAAAAATTGGTATTTTGTAGCAGATCTTCATCTCTATGGCACGTAATGCCTAGAGATGAAGACTGCATTATTATTCATGAGTCATCAACAAGAATTAAGTTGGATGGACTCAGGTTTTTTTGAACGAGATGGCCACGTATGGAGAATCTTCATAATATCTAACCTGCTGCTGAATATCAATGTATGTTGCAGAAATCAAAGTATGCTGCAGAAATATAATTAGTCACAAATCCTTCAAGAAATTATATTTAATCATTAAATCAAAGGATTTTGATTAATTATCAAACCTTAGTATACTTTCTGAGTATTTGGGTAGATATGTGAAAATATAAAAGGATTTATGGGGTAAAAGGATCAAACAAAGAGATCAAAGGTGTATATGGAGGATGCAAAGAGGTGCAAATATTGTCAATTTGGTGAGCCAACAGATTTCACAATTGAACTTAAGCCAAGAGCAGCACCAGTGTCTAAGACACCCTACAGGATGAGTACACCAGAAATGCTAGAGTTGAAGATGCAGCTGCAAGAGTTGTTGGAAAAGAAGTATATCATACCAAGTGTGTCCCCTTGGGGAGGACCAGTTCTGTTTGTGAAAAATAAAGATGGTACACTTGGACTGTGTATTGATTATAGACAACTAAACAAATTCACTATGAACAAATACCCTTTGCCGAGAATTGATGACCTACTTGATTA
Organism: Pseudotsuga menziesii; assembly: GCA_001517045.1. Lineage (NCBI taxonomy): Eukaryota > Viridiplantae > Streptophyta > Pinopsida > Pinales > Pinaceae > Pseudotsuga > Pseudotsuga menziesii. Next base: position 731,654 of record LPNX010281046.1, read on the forward strand.
AATGAGAGGAGCAAAGGTAGTTTACAAGACTGACTTGAGGGTTGGTTACCATCAAGCAAGAATCAAGGATGAAGATATTCATAAGACAACCTTCAGAACAAGGTATGGACACTATGAGTTTGTAGTGGTACCATTTGGTCTCACAAATGCACCAGCTAGATTTATGTGGTTTGTGAACAGTGTCTTTAGCGAGTATTTGGATAGGTTTGTTCTTGTCTTCCTGGATGACATTCTTATTTATTCTAAGAATGAGGAAGAACATGAAGAACATTTGAGGCTGTCACTGTAATTGCTCAAGGAGCATAAGTTGTATGCAAAGTTGAGCAAGTGTGACTTCTATAAATATAAAATTAATTATTTGGGTCGCAATTTTTTAGATGAAGTAATATCTATGGACCCTGAAAAGATTGAAGCCATTATGAATTGGCCAACTCCAAGAAATGTGGCAGATGTGAGATATTTTATGGGACTTGCAAGATACTACAGGAGATTCATTAAAGGATTCTCCAAGGTTGCACATCCAACAACTTCTTTGCAAAATAAGGGGATAAAATTTGAATGGACACCAAGGTGTGAAGAAATCTTCCAGCAGTTGAAGAATCTTCTCACAAGTGCACCAATTTTGAAAATTGCAGACCCAGAAAAAGATTTTGTGGTGTGTACTGATGCATGCGGTCTAGGACTTGGAGTAGTTCTTATGCAAGACAACCACATGGTATGTTATGAGCCAAGAAAGTTGAAGGATCATGAGAATAACTATGCCACTCATGATTTAGAACTTGCGGCCATAGTACATTCTCTCAAGGTGTGGAGACATTACTTAATGGGCATAAAATTTGAGTTAAGGACGGACCATTGTGGTCTGAAATATTTGTTTCATCAGCCAACTATAAATGCTAGGCAAGCTAGATGGCTAGAGTTGTTATGTGAGTTTGATTTGAAATCAAACACATAAAGGGGAAAGAAAATAAAGTGGCTGATGCACTTAGCAAGAAGATGCATGAAATGCATGAGATGTCTCTTAGTATTTTCCAATTAGATCTGAGGCAGCAAATTGTTAATCATACTGCTGAATATGAAATGTATGTGCAAGTAAAAGACAAATTGCAACAACAAATTCTTGAGAAGAGGTACGAGGGATATAAATTGGAAGAAGATGGACTTATTACTTATAAAAGCAGAATTTATATTACAAATGTAGCATACTTGAGGATAATTGTTATGGATGAGATCCATCAAGCTCCCTATTCTGGTCACCCGGGATATTAAAAGACAATTTCTAGGGCCAAAAAACATTATTTTTGGCCAGGAATCAAAATGGACATGGATGAATATATTTCAAGGTGCATGAAATGTCAACAAGTAAAGGTTGAGCATCAACACCCAACAAGTTTGTTGCATCCTTTGTTAGTTCCAGAATGGAAATGGGAAGTTATTTCCATGGATTTTATTACAGTACTTCCAATGACTTGGAGACAACATGATTCCATCATGGTTGTGGTGGACAAGTTGACAAAGGTAGCCCATTTTATACCAGTTAAGTCCACACATAAGACTAACATTGCAAAAATATTCATGAAGGAGATTTTCAGATTGCATGGATTTCCTAAGGCAATAGTTTATGACAGAGATACCAAGTTCACTTCCAATTTTTGGAAAGGGTTGTTTAGATATTTGGGTACAAAGTTGAACTTCGGCGCTTCCTACCATCCTCAAACTGATGGGAAAACAAAGAGAGTGAATTGGGTGCTTGAATACATGCTTCGCATGTATGTGATGGACAAACCAACCAAGTGGGAGGATTATTTACACTTGGTAGAATTTGCATATAATAATGGACAAAAAGCATCCTTGGGGATGAGTTCATATGAATCTTTGTATGGAAGAAGGTGTAGGATACCAGTGACATGGGATAATACAGTGAACAGGATTGTTATTGGTCTAGAGTTACTCAAGGAAATGGAGCAAGAGGTTGCAAAGATCAGGAAGAATCTGAGAGCAACCCAAGATAGATAGAAAAGCTATACAGATAAGCATAAAGTGTACAAAGAGTTCAGTGTTGGGGATCATGTTTACCTTAGAGTGAGGGCAAGGAAAATTTCCTTGAAGCTTGGGAGTTGTGCAGAGATGTCACCTAGATACTTTGGGCCATTTGAAGTGCTTTAAAGAATAGGGACAATTGCATATAGACTTGCATTTCCTGCTAGCACTATGGCTCATAATGCTTTTCATGTTTATTTACTTAAGAAATATGTACATGATCCTAACCATGTGATAAATTGGGATGTGATTTAGGTGGAACCTGAGGGAGAATTACAAATCGATCCATTGCACATCCTCGACAGGAAGGTCACCATGCTCTGGAATCGAGACATCGAACAGGTAAAGGTGCAATGGGAGCACTACGGTCCTAAAGAGGATACTTGGGAGTTAGAGGATGCCATTTGATTGGAATCTCCATTTTTGTTGAATTTTGCAAAGAACTGAGGTGGTGCCAGTGTATCATTTTTATTCAATCTTGTAAAGCATCGAGGATAGTGCAGTTGTAAGGGGGAGGGGAAAGTAACACCCCAGTTTTGACACCATGGTATTAAGATTGTACATGATGTATGTATTGAATTGGAATCATGGCAAGGAGCTCAAGGCCAAGGCCTTGCCATTGATTCATGTTTTGTGGATAGGTGATCAATATTGATACCTATGGTTTTGGTGCTAATTCAAGCACAACATGTTTTTGAACATCATGTAAATACACAATTTTAATAAAAATACCACAGCTAGCTATGCACTGCAAGAGAAGGATTAAAATATTAGGTTCCAAGTGAGTGATTTCAAGGTCAATCCTCACAAAACCCAGTCTAATCAGCAGAGTAAACCTTTGTTGATTCATCGTCCAAGTAACCTAATCGGACGCATGAAGGAATAAATCCTTTTGGATAGAAATTCCGTGCTCGTTACCTAATGTTAAACAACTTGCTAGTTGAATCATTGAAATCACTATGCGTCGATGATCAGTTTCATGGTTGAGCCCAGTCATAGATCTGTTCAAAAGTCACCCATTCGCTGACCCATACACCTTGGTTCTGTTAGAAAACAGAACCGCGGAGCAATAACAAATATACAGTTAAATCAATAAACAAGGTGCAAAACACATTAAAACATTACAGAGAGACACATATATAACGTGGTTCACCCAAACGATGGGCTACGTCCACAAAGAAATTGCCAGTACTTTTATTACAATCTAGAAAGATGAAGAGATACACCTTGCAGCAAAACCGTGGCACTTCCTCTTCAAGTTCTCACGGTCTCTCTTCCAATACAATACAATACCATACCATACTCAGTCGTTTTACAATCCTTTATTTGATAGGTGAAATACAATGGGAAAATTCTAGGGTTAACCCAATACCATGGGTCTACAATACTATTGGCCAACACACATCCCAAAAAAATTTCTTAGGGACTCCGCCCCCGAACTCCGTTTTTTGGGGTGCTACCCCGAACTCCAAGGCAGGGGGAATGAGTGTACAGTACTTCTGGGTTACAATCACAACTAAATAATATCTCTAGATTTGGAATATTTGGCTCCACAACCAACAATCTCCCACTTGGAGACTAATCACAACAACTCCATCGCTATTGGACTTGATGGACTATGCTCTAGACCTTGGACTTGGAAAATTTATTATTTTCACCTTCATGCTTGAAGGCCAACAGAAACTAAGCAGGAACTCAATTTCTCCCTGGTTACTCCCTTTGTCAACATGTCTGCAGGATTCTGGCTAGTGTGTATCTTTTCCAGTTTTAACAGTTCTTCATCTAGAACAAATCTTATGAAGTGGTACTTGAGTTGTATATTTTTAGTCCTCGAATGAAAGGCTGAGTTATTTGCAAGATGAATGGCACTCTGGCTGTGGCTGTACAACCTACTATTATCTTTCTTCTTACCCAATTCTTCCATGAACCTTTGCAACCAAATCATCTCCTTACTAGCCTCTGTAGCAGCAACATACTCTGCTTCCATTGTTGAAAGTGCAACAACCTATTGCAGCTTTGAAATCCAACTTGCTACTATTCCACCCACACTAAACAAATACCCTATGGTGCTCCTCCTATTGTATTTATCACCAGCCATATCTACATCAACATATCCCTGTAGAACAGTGTTTGAACCTCCAAAACATAATGCATGAGAAGTGGTATCTCTCAAATACCTGAGAATCCACTGTATTGCTTTCCAATTCTCTTTACCTAGATTATTCATATACCTGCTCACAACTCCCACTGCATGTGCAATATCTAGTCTTGTGCACACCATGGAATACATCAAGCTCACAACTGCTGATGAATAGGGAATCTTGGACATGTAATCTATCTCTTCCTATGTCTTTGGACACATATCCTTGCTTAGTTTGAAATGGATGGCCAGAGGTGTACTGACTGGTATTGCATTCTGCATTCTAAACCTTTGCAACACCTTTTCTATGTACTCACCTTGAGACAACGTCAATTTGTGATTTTTCCTGTCTCCTGTTATTTCCATACCAAGGATTTGCTTTACAGCACCCAAATCCTTCATCGCAAATGATTTAGCTAGTTTTCTTTTGAGCACATTTATATCCTGCATGTTAGACCTTGTAATAAGCATGTTATCCACATACAATAACAAGATAATATATCTTCCGTTATCTAGCCTCTTGAAATAAACACAGTGGTCAGAATGACATCTATCATAACCTTGTTTTGTCACAAACTTATCAAATTTTAAATACCACTACCTTGGAGCTTGCTTTAGGCCATACAAGCTCTTCTTCAACCTACAAACCAAATTCTCCTTCCCTTTGACCTCATACCCTTATGGCTGCTTCATATAAATCTCTTCCTCCAAATCCCCATGGAGAAAGGTTGTTTTTACATCTAATTGTTCAAGATGCAAATCTTCTACCACCACTAGACTTAAAATAGTTCTAATTGAAGTCATTTTAACAACAAGAGAAAATATTTCATCAAAGTCTATACCTTTATTTTGTGCAAACCCTTTTACAACAAGTCTAACATTGTACCGCTTCTTTCCTCCATCTTCTTCCTTAAACCTCTAAACCTATTTATTCTGCAATGCCCATTTTTCTGCAGGAAACTTAACAAGATCCCAAGTCTAGTTTCTTACCAATGAGTTCATTTCCTCATCCATGCCTTGCTCCCACTTCTTTCTAGTTTCTACATGCATTGCTTCTTCATAACATTCTAGTTCACCAGAATCAGTCATCCATAAATAATACAGTGAAGGAGAGAATCGTTCAGGGGGTCTACTTAACCTTGTAGACTTTCTTACAGTTGCAAGAGTTTCAGGTACCTGCTGCTGCTCTTGATTTTCTGGTGCCTTTAGAACTTCATTTTCTTGGATTTCATCAAGCACTGTGTACTCTATGTTTTCTTTTTCTTCTTTCTTTCCCTGCAACTAATCTTTGTACATGACCTTTTCATTGAATACTACATCTCCACTCCTAATGATTTTGTGATTTTTAAGATCCCATAAGCGATAATCAAAATCATCAACCCTGTATCCAATAAAGGTACATTTCTTGGATTTAGCCTCAAGCTTTGTTCTATCATCTTTATCAATATGGACAAATGCTTCACAACCAAAAGTTCTCAGAAATGTGTATTTTACGTATTTACCTATCCATGCCTCCTCTGGAATGCCACCATCCAAAGTGCTTGAAGGCCCTCTGTTTATTAAATAAACAGCAGTGTTTGCATCACCAGCCCAAAACTGTAAGGGCAACCCTGCATGCAATCTCATACACCTTGCACGCTCCATGATTTTTCTCTTCATCCTTTATGACACACCATTTTCTTGGGTTGTTCCAGGGACTGTCTTCTCTCTGCGAATCCCATTGTGTGAATAGTAACTGTCAAACTCCTTGCTGTAGCACTCACCTCCATTATCAGATCTAAGACATTTCAACCTTTTTCCTATCTCATTCTCAGCCAAAGCTTTCCACTTCTTAAAAGTATCAAACACATCAAATTTTTGTCTAATGCAATAAACCTAAGTTTTTCTAGTTGCATCATCAATGAAAGTAACATAATAACGAGAGCCACCAAGAGATTGTACCTGAGTTGGTCCCCATACATCTGTATGGACAAGCTCTAAATTTTCACTCTTCTTTTGTTTCCCAACCCTAAGAAATCTAACTCTCTTTTGTTTTCCATAAACACGGTTCTCATATAATTCCAAACTTACCTGCTTCAAATCAGGAAGCAGTTTCTTTGAGTGGAGAATCTGCATCCCCTTCTCACTCATGTGGCCAAGCCTATGATGCCACAACGTCGCACCTATTTCTATGGAAGCTACAGAGATAGAATAATCAGTACTATGAGGACATAAATATAACGTACCTATCCTATTTCCTTTTGCAATTACCATTGATCCTTTAGTGTTCTTCCACCACGTTTCTCCAAACGTAGACAAATAGTCGCTATCTCCCAACTGCCCTATTGAGATCAGATTTCTTTTCATAGAAGGAATGTTCCTTACATCCTTTATCATCCATTGAATTCCATTATTTAACTTAATCCGTACCTTACCCTTTCCAAAAATTTTACATGGTTCATCATACCCCAATAGCACATGCCCAAAATCACCTTGAACATAATCATGAAAGAATTTCCTATGGGGTGTAGCATGACATGAAGCCCCTGAATCTACTACCCAGTAATCACTATTATTATCTAATGCAAGAATCAAAGCATCTTGTAACACATCACCTGCTATATTCACTTCCTGAGTAGTCTCTTGCTGTCTGTCTCTTTTTTCTTTGGAGCTCTGCAGTCTTTCTTCAGATGTCCTTTCTTACCACAATTCCAGCACTCTATTTTTTTGAATCTAGACTTGGATCTCCCCTTTTTATACTTGCCACAATTTCCTGGGGTCCTTCATCTCTTGTTTTGTCTCCCTCTGCTCTCCATGGTCAACACATTACCTGATGCCTCACCTATGCTTTTTCTTCGCATTTCCTCGCTAAGAATAACACCAACAACATCATCAAACTTAAGAGTGTTTGAACTAGGTACAAAGTTACTTACAGCCATAACTAAGCTATTCCAACTTTTTGGCAATGAGCACAAGATTAGAAGAGCCCTAACCTCATCATCAAAGTTCACTTTTACAGAACTTGACTGACCAATAAGTGTATTAAACTCATTTAAATGGTCAACAACAGATCCACCTTCCAACATCTTCATATTAAATAAACGCTTTATTAAAAATACCTTGTTAGAAGCCGAGGGTTTTTCGTAGAGCTTACTCAATGCACTCATCACACCCTCTGTTGTTTTTTCTTTCGAAATATTGAAGGCCATCGATGAAGCCAAGCACATTTGTATTGTTCCCAGTGCCTTTCTGTCAAGAACCTCCCATTTTTCATCCTTCATAGCTGCCGGTTGTTTTGATTTTTCGCCCAACAACAGGTACAAATCCTTCTGGTATAGATAGTCCTCCATTTGCATCTTCCATAACTGATAGTTTTGGCCATTAAATTTCTCGACCCTAAAATTTCCTTCTTTCGCCATTGCTCCCACTCGAACTAGAAACCCTTCTTTTCTGTGATTTTACCAACCAAATAGACCTTTTGGCTCTAATACCAATTGTTAGAAAACAGGACCGCAGAGCAATAACAGATATACAATTAAATCAATAAACAAGATGCAAAACACATTAAAACATTATAAAGAGACACAGATATAACGTGGTTCACCCAAATGATGGTCTACGTCCACAAAGAAACTACCAATCCTTTTATTACAGTCCAAAAAGATGAAGGGATACACCTTGTTGCAAAACCGCTACACTTCCTCTTCACGCTCTCACAGTCTCTCTTCCAATACAATACAATACCATACCATACTTAGTCATTTTACAATGCTTTCTTTTATAGGAGAAAAACAATGGCAAAATTCTAGGGTTAACCCAATACCATGGGTTTGCAATACTGTTGGCCAACACACATCCCAAAACATTTTCTTGGGGGGCCTGCCCCCAAACCCCCTTTTTCAAGGTGCTTCCCTGAACCCCAAGGGAGGAGGAATGAGTGTACAGTACTCCTGGGTTACAATCATAACTGAATAATATCTTTGGATCTGGAAGATTTTGCTCCACAACCAATAGGTTCATCCATGTGCTTGATCATTCAATTTTCCTCCAAGAAATTGGTTGAGGCAATTAATGCCTTGGGAAGAGCAAGGCATGGTAGTCTATTTCGTGAATGAACAAGCCTGTAGTTGCAGAAGCTGTATTCTTTCTTCTAAATCAAGTAAACCCAGAAATTGTGTGCCCAGTCTGTCAACCTAGTTGTCACCTGAATGTTGTGGTTGTTGGAGTCATTTACCCAACATGCACACTTAATTTGGCCAATTTGACCTTGTTAAATCACTATCCTAAGTTTAATTGACTTAATCAGCATTAGATGAGCACACCCATGCCTACCTTCAATCAAGTAGGTTAACTGGGCCTCCTCCTTCAATCGAGGAGGCTAACTGGGCTTCCTCCTTCAACCGGGGAGCCATTTTGGGGTAATCTGAGTGTCATAAATGCACCTAATTGTTGACTGATTGTTACAATCAATTAAACTGATTTAGGAAGGTGCCTCCATTTCATTTATTAATTATTTTTATTTGAATATTTATGAACTAGAGACAACTAGGGCGCCTCCAACCACTTCTGATGACCAGTTTGACTTCAGTTAACCTCATCGGGGTTCATTAGAGTTAATTATGCACTACCACTTCTTGATTAGCATGCAATGACATGTGTCTGAGCTAGTTTCAGTTAGACTCAGTCATCCATCGCACTTCAATACAGTTATGGCTCAGTTGAGTCAATCACGGCTTGATCAGTGGGTTAACTAGGTGTGTTGACTGTGGCTGACATTCAGTTAAGCTACAACCATTCATTCAATTCGAATGACCTCCTTGGGAATTTGAATTGTCTTGGAATTCATGCACCTTGCATGATCATTGTATTGTATTACTCATTATTTATTGATTATACAGAGCTGCTACTTCTATTGCAGAACCATTATGCCATTTCCATGCTTAATTGTCTGAATCTCTTATGAGAATGTGTTTTAGTCCCTAGATTATTGTGATGGATTAATATGGTATCATATATCACGGCGGGATGAAGCTCAGATCTCTCAAAAACATGTTTTTTGACAGATCTTGCATGAAAAATTGAGCAAAAATCTCAAAATTCCAGCACTACACCAGAAGCCAAGGCTTACCACTTAATACCCCAACTTAAGGAATTGTTAATCAAGCTTGCTTGATCAACTATGTTGGGTGTGATGAAAGCCTAAAATGTGTAGGCTTTTTGACCTTATGGTGCCCCTTTTGTTGTGATTTGCAGGTTTTAACAGGTGAAAAGCATTCGCTACCGTAGTTTGAGATGGCTTCTTCCATCGAACTCTTGACTCCGTTCAATATCCATTCATGGAAAGGAGATATGGAGATCCAGCTACATGCCAAAGGAATCTGATGGGTCACTATGGACACTGAAGAAGAGTCTACTCATGTGATAGACAAAGCTAGATTCTTGAACAAGAATGATGAACCATTCGGATTCTTCTGCCTCTCTATTTCCAGGGATCTTCTTTTCCATCTCTCGGGATTGAATACTCCAAAGTAAATTTGGGACAAATTGGACACCCTGTATGGAAAAACATGATGATTTGAGAGTTTACCATCTTGAAAATGAGTTGATTTCTCTCCAACCTTCTAATTTTGAGACCTTAAATGATTTTTTCACAAAGTTCAAGCACATTGTCTTATTGTTGAAGTAGTGTAAGGTGGAGAAGGGGGATGATCAATGCATCCTCACCATACTCTCCAAACTTGGAGCTGATTATTTGGTGTTTGTCTCTACATTCTATGCGGGGAAGCTCACAACCCCTGGATGGAAGATGCCTTCATTGAGTCCCTAACAAGTGAGCATGATAAGATTGTCCAGATGGGGGTCATCAGATCCTCCCGTGATCAATCCCTCTATGCTTTGCGGCCCGAATATCTAAAGGGTAAAGGAAAGCAGCAGAAGAACCCAAAAACCAAATTTGAAGCTCCTAAGCCTAAATTTGAAAACCAACAGCATGAAGAGCCTTCCAGCTCGAATAAGAACAAAAACAAAGGGCATCATGGGAAGGAAAAAGTCAATTGTTCATACTGTGGGAAGGGATTCCACACTGAACATGCCTGCATGAAAAAGAAACTTTATGAAGCTACTTTTCTTCTTGAGAAAAATCACATCAATATTCTGGAAAGCTTTCGGAGGAGAGATTAGCAAGATCGGGAACCGGAACATGAAAGAGGTCATGCTCTCGTGGAAAGCACTTAGAAGTCCAAAGCTCTTTTGATAGATTTTGGAGCTTCAAATCACATGATGGCTGAAAGAGACTCTTTCTCATCTTTGGAGACTGTCAAATTCATTCCCATCCACATGGGAGATGACTCCATAATCATATCCGAAGGACAAGGTACTGTAAATCTTGAGCATGGTTACTTTTCCAATGTTCTGTATGTACCATCTCTTGCATCAAACCTCCTAAGTGTTTATCAAATGACAAATACAAGAGTGCCCAAGAGAGTCTCCTTTATCCTAGATGATGTAGAGATCATATAACTTGCATCCATAAAACTTGTAGAAAAAGGCCTTGCAAACCATCATGCAAAAGCCTACGATTTTTCCCATTTTGTGGCAGATGCAAAGCCCACCGCATTGTTGACTCATGGAAATGAGGTTACTAGACTGTGGCACGAGAGGTTTGGCCATATGAACTTCAAATACTTGAATAAATTACAGAGTAATTCCATGGTTGAAGGCCTCCCACTCATCAAAGCTACCACCAGAATTTGCAAGGGCTGTGTTGTTGGAAAGCACCTTGAGCATAAGTTTGGTCGGGGGAAGCCAAGACGAGCATCATGCATCTTGGGGATGATGCATTTTGATATCAGCGGACCCATGCCTACCACATCCATGAATGGATCAAGGTACGTTCTTACTTTTATTGATGACTTTTCTAGATACACATGGGTCTTTTTTATCAAAAAGAAGTCGGAAGTCTTGGAAAAATTCACTGAATTGAAGGCTTTGATTGAGAATGCATCTGGAAAAAAGATCAAGATTTTGAGATCTGATAATGGTAGGGAGTATATCAGTAATTATTTTCTGCATATATGTTCCCAAATTGGTATTCATATCCAAGATTTAGTCCCCTACACTCCCCAGCAGAATGGTGTAGCGAAGAGGAAGAATCAGTCTCTCAAGGAGATGACCACTTGTATGTTGGAATCAAAGAAGTTGGTTGAAAATTTGTGGGCTGAAGCCATTAATGCTGCAGCATATATTCAAAACATATTGCCACACTCATCCATGAAAGGGAATACCCCTTTCAAATCATATTTCGGGCACAAGCTGGATGTGTCGAATCTCAGAGTGTTTGGGTCCACTGCATGGGACCGAATTCCACTTGATAAAAGTAGGGATTTGAAACTACAAAGCATAGAATGTCTATTTATTGGATATCCTAATTAATATAAATGTTTCAAGCTACTAGATATCAAAACAAAACAGATCATCATTGAAAGGAGTGTCATGTTCGATGAGCCTCTTCAGGAGGTAGAACTAGTGAAGGAGAAAACTGTTGAATTTCCTTCCTATTCTACTGAATATTTAGATGATGGAATTGGGGGTGATGACCCTAATTTGGATCCTCTAATTTCTGATATTAGTGAAAATAAAATATCATATGCTGAATCATAACCTGAATTACAAAATCATCTCCCAACTTGGGCCTGACAGACACTCTCCTCCGTAGGTGATAACATTGAAAATCCAGATGATCCAAGGAGAACCCGGTCTGATTTCCAAAGAGCAAGTATTGTGCTCTCTTATCCTAATTATTTTCTATACAAATATTGTTATTTAATGATAATTTCATATCCTAAGTCTTACTACCATGCTCAGAAGGATCCGAGATGGCAAGCAACCATGGACAAAGAGATGAATTCTCTTTAGAAAAACACTACTTGGGAGCTAGTTTCTCTTCCTCTTGGGAGGAAATTGGTTCAATGAAAGTGGGTGTTTCAAACTAAGGTTGCTGCTGATGGAAAAAACTAAAAATATAAGGCAAGGCTGGTAGAAAAAGGTTTCTCCCAGGTCCAAGGTGTGGACTACCATGAGACTTTTGCACCGGTTGCAAAAATGGACTCCATCCGCCTAGTTTTGGCAATTTCTCCATCTCAGCACTGGGAAGTGCATCATATGGATGTTAAGTATTCCTTTTGACATGGATATCTTCATGAGGAGATATACATTAAGCATCCTAATTGCTACATTTCTGATCCATCTTTGGTTTGCAAACTAAAGATGTCACTATATGGGTTAAAACAGGCCCCAAGAGAATGGTATTCCAAGATGGATGCCTTCCTTCTCTCGCAAAACTTCCAAAGGTGTAAATCAGATCCGAATGTGTATATACAGCAGTGTGATGTTCATTTGATTATTATTTTTTTATATGTTGATGACTTATTGATTACAGGTAGCACAGTTACTTCTATTTCAGTCATCAAAACTGCCCTCCACAATGCATTTGAAATGAGCGATTTGGGGCTCTTGAAGCAATTTCTGCGGCTCGAAATTGAGAAAAATATTGATGGAATGATGGTAACTCAGTAAAAATACATATAAGACCTATTATTTAAGTTTAACATGGCTGAATTTAAGGCTGATACATTTTCTTTCCTTTCAGGGATCAGCCTTGAAGAAGGAAAAAGCACACCTCCCATGGACTGCACTATTTATCGACAGCTGATAGGTAGCTTGCTCTACTTGAATCATTCTCGACTTGATATCTGTTATGACATGAATTAAATTTCAATATACATGTGGCAGACTCATGATATTCATTGGAAGGAAGCCAAGATGATCCTCCAGTAGATTTAGGGAATCAGGACCTACGGCATTCACTATGCCACTGACTCCGAGCTAGAGATGGTTGGTTACACAGATTCTGATTGGGCAGTTGATTCTATTGATCAGAATTATACTTCTATATATGTCTTCATGTTTGGTGGTGGCCCCATTTTCTGGTCTAGCAAAAAGCAGGCCACCATAGCATTGTCTTCAGCAGAGGCCAAGTACCGAGGAGAGGTGAATGCTTGCATCCAAGATGTTTGGTTGCAAGGAATTTTTTCAGAGTTTGATTCTAGTAGTACTTTGTCTACTGTCCTATTTTGTTACAATAAAATTGATATTAAGATATCCACAGATCCAGTTACTAGGAAAAGGACGAAGCATTTAGAGATACACATGCACTACATCATAGAGTTAGTGCATGACAGGACCATCATTCTGCAATACTGCCCTACTGATGAGTAGATTGCAGACATCTTCACTAAGAGATTTTTAAAATAGAAGTCCACTTACCTCTGTTCACTGTTGGGGGTGATTTCATCAGGGTGATTAGACTACTTTTAGTGTTCATCTTGAGGGGGGGGGTTTCCCACTTGGTTTTCCCTCCTTCCTCACTTAGATTTATTTTTTAGCATTGTTTGAGTTACATTATTGTACAGGGTGACTTATGGCCTTTGTTGTTGGGGACCTGGCATTTCATGAATTTTATTTTTACTCCTCCTGAGTATAGCTTAAGGGGGGGTGTTGGATTCATTTACCCAACATGCACACTTAATTTGGCCAATTTGGCCTTGTTAAACCACTATCCTAACTTTAATTGACTTAATTGGCATCAGATGAGCACACTATGACATCACCATTAGAACACCCATGCCTACCTTCAATCAAGGAGGTTAACTGGGTGTCCTCCTTCAATCGAGGAGGCTAACTAGGATTCCTCCTTCAATCGGGGAGCCATTCTAGGGTAATCTGAGTGTCATAAATGCACCTAATTTCTAACTGATTGTTACAATCAGTTAAGCTGAGTTGGAAAGGCACCTCCATTTCATTTATTGATTATTTTTATTAATATTTATGAACTGGAGAAAACTAGGGCACCTCCAACCACTTCTAATGACCAGTTTGACTTCAGTTAACCTCATCGGGGTTCATAGGAGTTAATGATGTGCTGCCACTTGTTGATTGGCATCCAGTGACATGTGTCTGAGCTAATTTTAGTTAGACTCAATAATCCATTGCACTCTAATATATTTAGGTTTTAGTTGAGTCAATCACGGCTTGATCAGTGGGTTAACTAGGTGTGTTGACTGTGGCTGACATTCAGTTAAGCTACACCCATTCATTCAATTCGAATGACCTCCTTGGAAATTTGAATTATCTTGACATTCATGCACCTTGCATGATCATTGTATTGTATTACTCATTCTTTATTGATTATACAAAGCTGCTACTCCTATTGCAGCACCATTATGCCATTTTCATGCTTAATTGTCTGAAATATCTTATAAGACTATGTTTTAGTCCCTATATTACTATGACATATTAATAGAGGTAATAAAGTTCATTCACCATTCAGTTCATTCACATTGTCTATGGAGCCTACTTGCAGAGTTGCGTTCTTTTCTGTTTTGTTCATGTTGGTCATTCAATCCTGGTTGAAAAACTTGTGGTATTGCTGAGTAAATGGGTTGTGGAGATCACTCAATTTTATGAGAGTGTTGTCCTCTATGGTCTCCCCAGTGTTGTTGTGTAGTGGTTCATTGTCCACAATGCATTGTTCACTCTTTGGAATTGCAGGGAAGGTCTCTGTTAGTGGTTGTGCAGTGTGGTTCACTATTTGGAGTTGTTCAGTCCATCTACATTGTGTCACAGAGTGGTATGCAAACCTATTTCTCTGTGTTATAGAGTGAATCCTATTTTGTTGTGTTTTCCCTGTGGGTTTCTGTGTTGTGTACCCTCATTTGGATATGAACTGTATGCAAGACTTAGGAGTGGAAGAGTATTATTCTTGCACATTAATATAGGAACAAATAATCAATCTCATCAAGAAACAATCAACAAATAACTCATGAAATGGTGTTATTTGGAACCGGAATTGGTTTCCTCTATGTATATTCAATAAACAATGAATAGTTACAATAACAATGTCAAGCAATTGCTTGAATCAATGAGGAATTCAAATACCTAAGGAGGTCATTCGAATTCAATGAGTGAGTCTAGCTTAATTGATTCTTAGCCATTCATTCACACTTAGTTAACCACTTGACCAAAACCCTAATTGACTCACCAAACCCTAACTGAAGTTGGAGTGCAATAAATGACTGAATCTCAACTGAAGGAGATGAAGCACATGTCATAGCAATCCAACCATCAAGTGCTAGTGCTCCATGACTTCAATGAACCCTGATGAGGTTAACTGAAGCTGAACTGATCATCAGAAGCTGGTGGAGGCGCCCTTGTTGACTCCAGATCATTAAATAATATTAAATAATCATTAAATAATATATTTAATGAGAGGAGGTGCCTTAACTGACTGGTTGAACTGGTTGTAACCACTAGTTAGCAATTAGGTGCATTAATATCACTCAGATCACCCCCACAGTGCTCCAGTTAGCCTCCTTGACTGTAGGTAGGCATGGGTGTGACTGGATGATGGAAATTAATGCTCCACTGATGTCAATTAATGTTAATTATACTTAGGATAGTGATTTAACTAGGACAATTTGACCAAAAAGAGGGTGTATGATGGTAAATTTCTCCAACACCCCCCCTTAAGCTATACTCAGGAAGAGTTAGAAAACATACATGCATAAAAATGTTAGGGCCCCAGAAACTAAGGCCATAGGTCACCCTATACAATGCTGAAACTGAAACAATGCTCAAAACAAACTAAGTGAGGAAAAGAGGGAAAACCCAATGGGAAAACCCCCCCCTCAAGCTGAAAACTGAAAGTAGTCTGGATCACCCTGATGAACTCACCCCCAACAGTGAACAGAGGTAAGTGAACTTCTTTTCTGAAAATCTCTTGGTGAAGATGTCTACAATCTGCTCATCAGTCGGGTAGTATTGCAGAATGATGGTCCTGTCATGCACTAGCTCCCTGATGTAGTGCATGTGAATCTCTACATGCTTAGTTCTCTGCCTAGTAACTGGATCCATGGATATCTTAATAGCACTCTGGTTGTCACAAAAGAGGACAGTGGACAAAGTACTACCAAGATCAAACTCTGAAATAATGCCTTGCAACCAAACTGCTTGGATGCAAGCATTCACCGCTCCTCGACACTCGACCTCTGCTGAAGATAGTGCTATGGTAGCCTACGTTTTGCTTGACCAGAAAATAGGTCCACCACCAAACATGAATACATATCTGAAATTTGACTTCTGATCAATAGAATCACTCACCCAATTGGAATCTGTGTATCCAACCAACTCTAGCTCGGAGTTTGCAGCATAGTGAATGTCGTAGGTCATGGTTCCCTGAATATACTAGAGGATCCTCTTGGATACCTTCCAATGAATATCATGAGTCTGATGCATGTATCTTGATACAGCATTCATGGCATAACAAATATCAGTCCTAGAATGTGTCAAGTACAACAAGCTACCAATCAGCGATCGATAGATAGTGCAGTCCATGGGAGATGTGTGTTTTCCTTCTTCAAGGTTGATCCCTAAAAGGAAAGGGAATGGTGCAGGCATACATTCAGCTATGTTAAACTTGAATAATAGGTATAAAGTGTATTTGGACTGAGTGACCATAATACCATCATAATGTTGCTTGATTTTGAGCCCCAAAAATTGTTTTAGAAGCCCCAAATCACTCATTTCAAAGGCATTGTGGAGAACAGTTTTGATGGCTGAAATGGAGGAAATTGTGCTACTTGTGATTAGTAAGTCATCAAAATATAAAACAATGATAATTAGATGACCACCATGCTGCTGTAAATACACATTTGGATCTGATCTACATCTCTGAATGTTTTGCGAGAGAAGAAAGGAATCCATCTTGGAATACCACTCTCTTGGGGCCTGTTTTAACCCGTATAGTGACTTCTTTATATTGCAAACCAAAGATGGATCAGTGATGTATCCCTTAGAGTGCTTCATGTATATCTCCTCATGAATATCTCCATGCAGAAATTCTAACTTAACATCCATGTGATGCACCTCCCAGTGCTTGGATGCTGAAATAGCCAAAACAAGGCGGATGGAGTCCATTTTTGCAACCGGTGCAAAGGTCTCATGGTAGTCCACTCCTTGGATCTGAAAGAAACCTTTTGCTACCAGCCTTGAATTATATTTTCAGGTGCTTCCATCAGCAGCAACCTTTGTCCGAAACACCGACTTGCATTGAACCAATTTCCTTCCCGGAGGAAGAGAAACTAGCTCCCAAGTAGTGTTTTTCTAAAGAGAATTCATCTCTTCATCCATGGCAACTTGCCATATCGGATCATTTAAAGCATGGTAGTAGGATTTTGGATCTAAAATAAGCATCAAATAGCAAGTTTCAGATAACAAATTATCAGAAGAAGAGAGCACAATACCTGCTCTTTGGAAATCAGACTGGGTTCTCCTTGGATCATCCAAATTTCCAATGTTGTCTCCTGCGGAAGAGAGTGTCTGTTGGGCCCATGTAGGAAGATGATTTTGCACTTCAGGTTATAATTTAGCATCTGATTATTTCTGCACACTGATATCAGAAATCAGAGGATCTAAGTCAGGGTCATCACCCCCAATTTCATCATCCAAATATTCAGTAGAATAGGAAGGAAATTCAGCAGTTTTCTCCTTCACTAGTTCCACCTCCTGAAGAGGCTCATCGAACTTGACACTTCTGTTGATGATGATCTGTTTGGTATTGATATCCAGCAGCTTGAATCCTTTATATTCATGAGGATACCCAATAAATAGACATTCTATGCTTTGCAGTTGCAAAGCCCTTCTTTTATCAAGCGACACATCCAGCTTGTGTCCGAAGTATTCTTAGAAAGGAGTCTTTCCTTTCATGGATGAGTGTGGCACCTTGTTTTGAATGTATGCTGCAGCATGCATGGCTTTATCCCACAAATTTGCAGCAAGATTCTTTGACTCCAACATACAGGTGGTCATCTCCTTGAGAGACCGGTTCTTCCTTTCCGCTACTCTATTCTGCTGGGGAGTGTAGGGAATTGAATGGTGGACCTAAATACCACTTTGGGAGCATATGTACAGAAAATCATTATTGAAATACTCCCATCCATTATCAGATCTCAATATCTTGATCTTAATCCCAGAGGAATTTTCAATCAAGGCCTTCAATTCAGAAAAATTTTCACATATTTCTGATTTCTTTTCGACAAACAAAACCCATGTATACCTTGAAAAATCATCAATAAAAGTAAGGAGATACCTTGATCCACTCATGGATGTGATAGGTATCAGAACATTGATATCAGAATGTATCAGCCCCAATATGCTTGTAGCTCGATTTTCCTTCCCCCGATCGAACTTGTGCTCAAGGTGTTTTCCAATCACACAACCCTTGCAAATTCCTGTGGTTGCCTTGATGACCAAGAGGACTTCAACCATGGAGTATTTCTGTAATTGCTGCAAATATTTGAAATTAATATGGCCAAACCTATCATGCCACATCCTAGTAACCTCATTTCCATGAGTTAGCAGAGTAGTGGGCTTTGCATCCGCAGCAAAGTGAGAGAACTCATAGGCTTTTGCATGATGATTTGCAAGGCCTTTTGCAATGAGTTTCCCGGATGCAATTTCTGTTATCTCAACATCATTTGGGCTGAAAGAGACTCTCTTAGACATTCCTATATGTTTCATCTGATAGACACTAAGGAGATTTGCTGCTAGAGACGGTACATACACAACATTAGAGAAAAAACCATTTTCAAGATCTACAGTGCCTTGTCCTTCGAAAATGATGGTGGAGTCATCTCCCATGTGGATGGGGATGGATTTTCCGGTCTCCAAGGATGAAAAGGAGTCTTTTTCAGCCATCATGTGATTTGAATCTCCAGAGTCAATCAACAATGCTTTGGACTTTGAAGTGCTTGCCATGAGGGCATGACCTTTCTCATGTTGTGGTTCTCGATCTTGGTGATCTCTCCTTCGAAAGCTCTCTGGAAGATTGATGTGATTCCTCTCAAGGAGAGAGGTTGCTTCATCAATATTTTTCTTCATGCAGGCATGTTCAGGGTGAAAACCCTTCCCGCAGTAAGAACACTTGACTTTTTATTTCCCATTGTGTCCTTTTCCTTTGTTCTTCCTTGAGCCGGAAGATTCATCATGCTGCTAGTTTTCAACCCTAGGCTTGGGAGCATCAAATTTAGTTTTCTAATTTTTCAGCTGCTTTCCTTTACCCTTTAGATCTTTTAGCCCTAAGACATGGAGGGCTTGATCACGGGAAGATCGGATGATCCCCATCTGGACAAGTTTGTCATGTTCATTACTTATGGACTCAATGAAGGCATTGAGTGTAGGCATCTTCCATTCAGGGGTTGTGAGATTCCCCACACAGAATGTAGAAACAAAAACTAAATAATCAGCCCCGAGTTTGGAGAGAATGGAAAGGATGAGCTGATCATCCTCCTTCTCCACATTGCATTGCTTCAAGAGTAAAATAGTATGCTTGAACTTTGTAAAGAAATCATTCAGAGTCTCGAAATTGGAAGGTTGGAGAGACATGAGTTCATTTTTGAGCTGGTAAACCCTCAAGTCATCATGCTTTTCATATATAGATTCCAATTTGTCCCATATTTATTTCGGTGTCTTCAAATCCGTAAGATGGAAGAGAAGGTCTTGGGAAATAGAGAGGCACAAGAAACCAAAGGCTTCATCCTTCTTGTTCAAGAATCTTGCTTTTTCTACGGTGGATCCAGGTTCAACTTCAGTGTCCATGGTGACTCTAAAAATTCCTTTGGAGTGCAATTGAATCTCCATATAACTTTTCCATGAGTGGAAATTGTATGGAGTCAAGAGATCTGTTGAGGAGGCAATCTGGATGTGCTGTAGCGAATGCTTCACTTGTAGAAACCTGAAAATCAAAACAGAAAGGGAAAAATAAGGTTGAACAACCTGCACATTCTAGGATTTCATCACACCCATCATAGTCAATCAAGCAAGCTTGATCAACAAGTTCTTTACTTGGTATATTGAGTGGTAAGCCTTGGATTTTGGTGCAGTGCTGGAATTTTGAGCTATTGCTCACTTTTCATGGAGAAATCTGTCAAAAAGCTTATTTTTGAGAGATAGATCTTTGATCCGTCGTATGCTCTGATACCATATTATTCTTTCACATTGATATAGGAACAAATAATCAATCTCATCAAGAAATAATCAACAAATAACTCATGAAATGGTGTTAATTAGAACCAAAATTGGTTTCCTCTATGTATATTCAATAAACAATGAATAGTTACAATAAAAATGTCAAGCAATTGCTTGAATCAATGAGGAATTCAAATACCTAAGGAGTTCATTCGAATTCAATGAGTGATTCTAGCTTAAATAACTCTTATCCATTCATTCACACTCAGTTAACCACTTGACCAAAACCTTGATTGACTCACCAAACCCTAACTAAAGTTGGAGTGCAATAAATGACTGAATCTCAACTGAAGGAGATGAAACACATGTCATAGCAATCCAACCATCAAGTGCTAGTGCTCCATGACTTCAATGAACCCCGATGAGATTAACTGAAGCTGCATTGATCATCAGAAGTTGGTGGAGGTGCCCCTGTTGACTCCAGATCATTAAATAATATTAAATAATCATTAAATAATATATTTAATGAGAGGAGGTGCCTTAACTGACTGGTTGAACTGATTATAACCACTAGTTAGCAATTAGGTGCATTAATATCACTCAGATCACCCCCGGAGTGCTCCAGTTAGCCTCCTTGACTATAGGAGAAGGCTAAGTTAGCCTCCTTGACTATAGGTAGGCGTGGGTGTGACTGGGTGATGGCAATTAATGCTCCACTGATGTCAATTAATGTCAATTATACTTAGGATAGTGATTTAACTAGGCCAATTTGACCAAAAATAGTGTGTATGATGGTAAATGTCTCCAACAAAGAGATGTAGAATGTGCTTGATAAACCTAGTGCGGAACCTCACAATAGGATAAGAGTGGCTCGTGAATCTTTTCTGCACATCCTGAAGAGCACTAGAAGGGAAGTTGTAGCCCGAGGGATTGTTGAACAGAGAAGGGGACACTTCCTTGTGTTGGGTGTGTAGGAAACGTGGATTTCAGGATAGATATATCTTGTGAAGGTTTCCTTAGCTCTGTGGATGAGCTCACTAGCTTAGCAGTTCTTCCTGTCCACTACCTTAGCAGCCTGATAATCCAAAAGATAGATTGTCTAGACTATGAACAGTTTGATAAACCCAATTGTACATTGGCTTGGTTGAGAAACTTGATAAACCCAACTGTTAGTTGGCTTGGTTGTGTCTTGTTGTGAATATTAGCCTTGTGAGAAATCCTTGGTTGAACAACCTGATAAACCCAACTGTATGCTGGCTTGGCTGAGTGAGCCTGATAAACCCATCTTTGTGGTGGTTTTACAGTGGACATTCTTGTAAACCCATCTGATGGCTTGGCTGGTCCTTATTTTGAATGTTGGCTTAACTGTGAACATTCTGATAAACCCAACTATATGCTCACTTGGATAAGTAAGCCCTATAAACCCAGCATTATTTGTCTTGTAATCCTGCAGCTTGATAAACCCAAATTGGTGTCGCCTTGGCTAGACAGTCTGATAAACCCAACTAGATGTTGTCTTGACTGTGTGTGTGATTATGTTCTTCCCTAGTTGCTTGTGGAATCATGCCCAGCTCAGGGGTGGCAGTAGTGTTGAGAGATTAAGGAAGACACTGGCCTATGGTTGGATGGAACGTTGCAACGACATAGATAGTTGTGGGACAGCTTGATCATCAAGATAAGTATTCTCTGTTATGTTATTCATGCAATTTACTTGCTTATGAATTTCTATGTTCATGTTGAATGCTTATGGATGATTTAAGTAGAATTCCACTCGTGAATATTTCCTGCATTTGCATTTGTATTTTCCTTGTATATTTTATGCATTTTTTCCTAAGTCCATGGAGGATAGAATCTTGTTACAAAGTCAAAATGCATTTGAATTAGATTTTTTGACCTTTAAAATACTCCCAGGGAAGGTGAAAGGTGGAAATTGAAAAGAGCGGTTGAATAAGGCGGAATGTGGGTTTTCTGCACCCCAAGATCCGCCAGCGAGAGGCGGGGAGTGAAAGCAGAGAAGTGCAGAAAAGTTCTAAGGTGAATTTAACTTTCTGATTTCCAAAGTCTAAGGTCGAAAAGCAAAAGTGATAAGTGTAGATAAAGGTTAAGGTTGAAAGTTAATTTTTTTGATTCCCGAGTTCCACACAGGAAGGAGAAAAAGGTGAAATGCAAAAGGTGGGAACGAGGATAAAGGTTTCCATCATTTGAATAATTTTTTGATTATCGCGTTCCACACTGGAGGGTGGAAAGGTGTAAGGTGGAAGGAAGAATATGGCTGAGTAATTCCATTGAAAGGTAGTTTTTTTACTTTCAAGTTTTGAAGGCAGAAGGAGGAAGGCGGAATATGGCTGAGTAATTTCGTCGAAAAGTTGTTTTCCAACTTCCAAGTTTCGAAGGAGGAAGATAGAAGGGCTGAAGGGAAGAAGGAGAAATGTGAGGTGAATATATCCGTCACACTTTGTGCTCCCGGTTCCCAGATTCCGTAGCAGAAAGGAGGAAAGGGGAGTGCAAAGGGCAGAGTGCGGAAGGGATATGTTCAGTGCAGAAAAAGGTGTTTTTGTTTGCAAAAAGGATATGTGAAGGGAAGAGCGACTGTTACAATGGTTTCTAAGCCTAATAATGAAGGCAGAAGAGTGTTTTAACATCCATGCCCTGTGTTTCGAAAGGAGAACAAGGGTTCCTGAAGCAAAATTTTTAATTATTCCATATTATGGGGTATGGGGACGTTACACACCCATGTGCAGTTTGCGGCCTACATGATCATTATTCACATCATTTTCTGAACTTTTCTCAGTACTAATCACTCCTCAGTGGCCTTCATAAAAAATCATGTGAATCTAAAATTACAGTCCTTTATAAGATCCATCCTCTAGCTTCTTCCTCGGACACCAATAACACCATTTATACGATCTATACTTATAGTATTCCTTCCTCCTCATCAACCATGTAATATCTCCCAGATCTCTCTCGATGCCACTGTCATGATGAGAGAGAGACCCTCGAAACCGCCATATTTTTTAACCCCTTTAACTTAGTCCATGGTGTGGAATCGGTTCTTCCCATCGAATTTTAGATTTCGTCGCTCCATCTTGTCGTCGAACTTCTACCTGATACCTCATTGTTAAAACAATGCCTACTTATACTCAAACAGACAAATGAGGACCATCGTGTTGCTATCCAAATGATCAAAGCCGCTAATACTCGGTCAAAGTCCCACTATGACTCCCACCTCCACCCACGCACCTTTACAGAGGGGGCCCTAGTCCTCATCTATGACCAAGACAATGATAAGCTAGGAAAAGAGAAGTTTGACTCCATGTGGTATGTCCCATATATCATCCATTGATGCCTTGGCAAGGGGGTATATGTCCTTGCTGACTCTGATGGCCACCTCTTGAATAATCTATGCAATGGGCTCTACCTCAAGAGGTTCTATGCCTGAAGTCTCTCACCATGAGTACCCTTGTATCATAGTTTTTCTTTCTTGTTTTACATTGTTTTTAACACAATTCGGTGACCCCCTCCAGTAGTCACTCCACATCTAGCTGCATTGAGTCCATTGTATCACTTCATTGTATCCTTTTCCTGTGAGCGGGTGGATCTCACCCCTACACCCTACCCCTGTTCTGCTAGAGGGTTCAGTCCCACGTCTACACATGCACACAGTATGTCACACACATGATCTAGCTACCACAATGCTAGTAAACTATATATGATTGCAACCACAAAGCATCATGTATACATACCGACAGGTCCCTAAACCTATCCTAGAGGTCAATGCCTCTCTAGATCTCCCCGGTAGTCCATGCTCATGTATGGATCATCCTCTATGAGGGTAGGAAGTTGTTTCCATTGTGCAAAAATCTCTTGGGTGAAGAAATGACCTACTAGACTACCTCCCTCCCTACCGATTTTTTAGTCCATTTCCCGACGTCACCTCGATTTGCATTCCATCACATGAATCAAAACTTGTATGATTAGCATGTTCATGAGCCATCTACCCCATCCATACTACACAATTGGCCTTATTTTACTGCCATCCATCGTCCCGCAAGGAGGCACCATCAATGTTGCATTGTTAATCCCATCATCCATGTTCACAACATAACCTATTTTCATACATCGAACACTTCCTCCTTGCTTTATTGACCATTATGAAGTTTTAGTTAAGCTATTTTATGAATCCTAAAAGAATGAAAAAATGGTCGAGCATGCTTGTTTCCTTTCATGCTCATTAAAGTATTCGAAAGGTCGTCTATGTGGCATCGCTTATCTCCTTTTTTAGACTACGTAGACTATTAAAAGAAAAGGATCACCCTAGCACCTTCCACCTAGAAACGTTTCCCTTTGTATCCTTTTATATTTTCTTGGACATTAGGATGGTAACTTACGAAAAATCTCATTATGGGTTGTCTTTAAGCTCTTTTCCATCCCTCTCATGAAGAAAAGATTGTCAAGCAATCTTTGTTTCCTTCATGCTAGTAAAATTATTTGAATGACCTTCTATTCATTATAGGTTTAACCTTTTTTATCTTGATTGGACTACCTATAGTAAATAAGTCTCTATTCCCCTGTGGTTGGGAGAGCTCTCCTATGTACACTTTTATCCTTTTTTGGGCTTAAGGGACTGTCATATGAAAAAGAGACCATACTGGCTTCTTCTTCCTATTTTCAGACTCTCTAAAAATTAAAACACCATTGAGCATTTACCTTCTTGGGCTCGATAAAAATCCAAGAGATCATATCATATTGAGCTTACTTCTATCCCTTATCTGTTCTCCTTAAACTATGAATAAGGCCCCAACGATGTCCTTAGGTGCCACCACATACGATCTCACATTATGGTAGCTTTCCCCCATTGGGTCACCTTTGTTCAAAGTACTGTGAGATGAATATCCCTTGGATTCCCTGGATTTCACTAGTCCGGTTACCCCCCTCTAGTATTTCCTATTGCAGTTATCTCCTCGGTTTCATAGCTATGATCCCTTTCCCATGAGTCAGCCTCATTTGCTACAAGGTCATCCCTGCCATCATACTCTGAACAAAGGAAATTTGAGTCCCATGTACTCCCCTTCCCCTATTCCCCATTCAGTGTCTCAGTCCCTTGACTGTTCCACATCTTTGGTTACCCCCTTCATGCTTCTATCAAGGAAACATCATTGCCTTGTTAGTTGCAGGTAACCCTCTATCGACGTCAACACATATATTCCAAAGGATAGACCTAGAAGTCCATGTATCCTGGTTTCATCCACCTCATTGATGATTTCCTTGGACCAATTAAAAGGAGTCATTAGTGCCTCTCGGGTTGGTTGTGTCTCATGTGCTTGACTTTAGCTACATCATCGCATCATTGAGATTCATACAGGGTATTGGTCCGTTCATTATTTGGTTGAATACCCCGGTTGTCATCTGACTCTAGCACATTGGTGAGTCTACTATGGGACCCATACAGTTTCATATCCCTTGCGATTTTTGGGTTCCGTTGGAGAAAGTGTTTAAAAGCTCCTCAGTTTCATGCTTCTGTGTATCTTTAGTACTTAATGCCATTTAGTGTACCACAGTGATTCTGAATCTCAGTCATTGAGTCCATATAGTTGTGTACACCTCCAAATCCAGCAGAGCATCAGTTGTTATGATATTGCATTCTATGAGAATGTCATTGTTCATATGTATCACTTCTTCATATCATTAGATGTATTCAACCTCCCATTGAGGCCACCATTATGTATCACCAGTCATATATGTATTGATCGGATCCTATTTTTTTAGCCTTGATCCCCATTTTTTATACTGTGACATTGTTACAAGCATGGGTATTCTTGCTTCGTCCATATACATGTATGAGATTATATGTACTTCATCCATTTTTTAGAAATAATACAAAAAAAATCCATCATAGTTCGAATGAGGAAACTCCACTCCTTCGCAGTCCTCTCCATTCTCTCTACTATTGGCACCATTTTTCCATGATCCTATGATGTCTATTGGCCATACGATGAGCTCCAGCCCTCATACATCAGGGGCCAATTTGTTAACACTAAAAATTGTTCACCTAGATATCTATGGTCTAAACCATAATCATACATCATATTCCCACCATTATTTTCTTCATTTTGACCTTCACAATGGTATTTCTACTAAATATGGTCCAAAACATTATTATTCCAAGTTCCCTATAAATGAAGGGAAGTTGAGCATTTATTGCGATGTATACCCACTCTCTCCAAAAAGGACCAAAAAACCCTAAAAATGAGAATGGGTCAAAATACCATTGATAAATACCATGGACAATAAAATACCATGGGTAAAAAACCCTTGGACCATCCTATAAATACATTGTGAAGGACTTCCCAAAAACACTTTTTTTCCATTTGCTCTCAGTCACATCATACAATTTTCTCCATTATTCCCATATTTTTCCATGCCATTCCCCTTGGTGTATGTTGAGCTTTCTCCATACCCATTTGGATCCATTCCCCATCCAATAACTACATGTGGAAGAGACTAGAGACCAAAATCGTGGATTCGCGGGACCATTTCTTAGGACGACTACAGTGGCCCAACTTCAAAAGAAAGGTGTGTTTATTGTTATTTCTGTGTATTAGTTAGTATTATATGTTTAAAAAACCTAAAAATATTGTTATTGTTGTTTTCATTTCCTCTTTCTATTGTTGAACTCTACCCTATGATATGCATTATCTAGGGTTGGTGCTTTTGCATGTAGATGGGGAGAAATCCCCACTACATGAAGGCATCTAGAAATTTATCGTATATGATGAATGTTGTAGCATTGGCTAAGATAGTTGGATGATTGTGTGACATATATTTGTATGCATAAGAATTTTTTGTTATTAAAAATATAAAATGTTTCTAATCATGCAATTGAATTTGACTTGTAGGATAGATCATGTTAAATCACATAAAATAAAATAAGGATGAGATTTGTTTTGAAGAACAAGTGACGACGATTCAGACATAACACTCAAAGAAGATTCACTCCAATAAAAATAAAGAGGAACCTAAAGCTCCCAGGGTCAGTGACATTGTGATGGAAGAAAGAGCTTTATAAGAATATGAGAATCATGATATGACTGAACCATAGAGACCTGTAGATCCAGGTCAAGAGGCGAACACCCACAAGAGAAGACCAGCATGGGCATGAGAACTAATACAATATGCAGAGAGGTCTGGCTCTCCAGAGGGAATGCATAGAGAAAACAAGAGACCTATACCCTACAACAACTTCGTGGCCCTGTTATGTGACATCATTGATAAACAACCTTCCAACTACGAAGAAGAAGATCAAAAGAAGGAAGGGAAGGATGCTATGATCGAGGAGTGCCATTTGATTATGAAGAATGATGTCTAGGAGATAGTTCTAAGACTAGAAGGGAAATATATTATAACCTCGAAGTGGATCTACAAGATCAAGCATGTTGAAAAAGGTAGCATTGAAAAGCACAAGGCAAGGTTCGTGGCATGTGGCTTCTACTAGAAATAAGGCATAGACTACAAGGACACATTTTCACCCGTAGAAAGATACACTTCCATCAGATCTATACTTGCATTGGTTGTAGTAATTAAATGTAAGGTACAATATATGGACATTAAGACAACATTCTTGAATGGTGTAGTTGAATAGGAAGTGTACGTGGAGAAACCACTGGGATTTGAGGCACATGACAGACAGACTCATGTGTGAAAATTAAAGAAATCCTTGTACGAATTGAAGCAGCAACCCGGCACATGGTATGACTGGATGGACAAATTCCTTATGAGCTTAGGATTTACCAAGAGAAAAGTAGATTCTGACATTTAATTCAAGGTTGAAGGCAGAAGACCGGTGATACTCCTGCTATATGTTGATGACATGTTTCTTACAGGTGATAATTAACTCATTGCAGATGCAAAGAGGATACTTTCCATTGAATTCGACATGAAAGACCTAGGGATGATGCATTACTTCTTAAGAATGGAGGTGTGGAAAGGTGCGGATGAGATCTCCCTTAGCCAAGGAAAGTATGTCATGGAGATTCAGAATTTTGGAATGCAAGGCGATGGCCACACCTATGGCATCGAACTTGAAGCTACTATGTGATTCTTCATCAAAGTCAGTTGATGCCACAATGTATCGTCATATGATTGGTTCATTGATGTACCTGATGAACATGAGGCCCAACATATGCTTTTCTGTAAACACCTTGAGCCAGTTCCTTACAGATTTGAGACATGTTCACTTGATTTCTACAAACCATGTATTGAGGTACTCGAAGGATATATTTGATTATGGGCTCAAGTATGAAGCATATCATAGGATTAACCCGCACGGTTATGTTGATTCGGATTGGGAAGGAAACGCCATTGATAGGAAGAGCACTTCGGGATGATACTTTAATTTGGGATATGATATGATATTCTAGTTTAGTAGGAATCAATCATGCATGGAACTAAGTACAGCTAAAGCAGAGTATGTTACAGTCTGTTTGTCCAGTTGTGAGGCAGTATGGATTCAAAAGCTACTTTCTGATTTGTTTGATCTTGATTTAGAGGAAACTTGTATCTTTTGTGACAAACAGAGCTGCATGAAGTTGTCGAAGAACCTCGTGTTCCATGACAAGTCGAATCATATTGAGATGAAGTATCACTATATCTATTTTATTGTGCATAGAGGAGCAGTGAAGCTCCAGTACGTGGAAACAGACAAGTAAATAGTTAATGTGTTGGCCAAGCCATTATCCAAATTGAAGTTCTAGTACTTCAGATAAAGACTTGGTGTCATGCAGATCAAGGTCCCTACAAAGAGAGAGTGGCGAGTTCTCGCATGGTGGTATATGCAGGTAGTCCTTGGGACATAATGCACTTGGTGTGCTAGTGGAATGCTCCCATGTTGGAGATGACGAGAGACCAGAAGATGCAGATGTGCTAGAGATGGATATCACATGGTGGTAAACAGAGGTAGTCCTTGGGAATTAACATGTCTTGGCATGCTCCCATGTTGGATATGGATCTTGCATGGTGGTAGATGTAGGAAGTCATTGGGACATAATGTGTCATGGCATGCTCCCATGTTGGACACAATGAAATGTCCACCGATCACGAAGACACTTAGTGTGTTCCTAGACAATTCTCGCATGGTTGTAGATGTAGGTGGTCCTCAAGACATAATGCACTTGGTCTTCTCCTGGTGTGATCCTATGCTAGTAGAACATAGGCTGACTGTGGAGATATGTAATGCACTTCATGTGCTCCTAGACGATTCTCGCATAGTGGAAGATGCAGGTGGTCCTTGGGAAATAATGCACCTGGGGTGCTGCTAGCGATGGTTCCATGTTGGTAGAATGCATGCGGTCTGTTGGACATGAGGTGTGCATTTGGGTTATTCTCTATGTCCAATGATGAGATGATATGAAAGCGACAAGATGATGGTAGGAGACATAGGTGATTTTAGTGGCAATGTAATGTATGGTCCTGGGTTGTATCTACGTGATTACTTGCTCATGGATATGATGAAGACCTAGATGAGGGCTAGGCCAATGTCCAACATTAAATAGAGCTGGCTCTATAGAAACTTCCTATGATGGAAAATTTGACATATGTCACTAATCAATTATTGACAAGATGAGGACTACAACAATAGGGATGATGATGATCCAACGATGATTACTTAACCAGAAGTGTTGAGGACTATGGAGAGAGAACACCTTCCTAGTTAATAGGGAATGTTGTTGTAAATTTAACTTCAAAATATATTATGTTGTATATTATTATTGTATTTTGTTGTACCCCTGCCGGAGATGTTTTTCCTCCATTGGGGATTCCATTATTATGTTTGGTCATTGAGGTAAAGCCTATGTTGTAAGTTGAGGAAATAGTCCCCAGAATAAACAAAGGAAAATTTATTTTGAGTCTCCCTAGGAGAAGTTGGCCATGTTAGGTTAGTAGGTTGACCTAGGTAGGTAAGTAAGTCACACAATTGAAGAATATAAATTGGGACGCGCCATCCCTCATTTGACACACAATCGTTCACTCTCAAGTTCGCATAAGGAGAGAGAGAGAGGACCAGTTCGCTAGATGAGAAAGAGAGAGAGCTGCAGAAGAATTCTTATTCTTGGGGTTTTCCATCTTGTGATATTGTATTAGTGGAAGAACTATTGTGAGGAAGTTTGCAGCGTTTTCTCCTTTATGATTTGCCCGAGGAAAATATTTTTGTCTTGTGTATCTTGTTGTTCTTGTTGTTCTTGTTATTCTTCAGATAAAGATTCCAAACAAATTAAATTAAAGTAAAAAACTCTTACAAAATATGGGCGTCGAACTCTGCTAGTTTGTTGCTATGAAAATGGGTGTTTTTTATAAGGTTTCCAGGTGCAAAATGGAGGTTCATGCACCCCTTTTTTGGCCCCTAGTTATGCCTTAAAATTTTAATTTGAATATTCTGCTATCCTTTCAACGATTGGGCTTTGTCCCAGCAGTAAGGCGTTGCACTTTAGGGGTAGAGGTTCTGGGGTCAAACCTGCGGGCCTCTCCCCTTTTAACGTTAACGTTGTAACATTATTGTTTGTTGACTGCAGTGGTGGTTTTGGCTTATGACTTGCGTGTTGGCACTTACCTTGTTACATTGTCTGCATTGGTATTGTTTGTTACATTGGTTCTATCGGTTTGGATGGTGACTTGCCTCCACATAACACATATTACGGCCTCAGTGTTGGCCAAGGGGTTGAGGACTACGCCCTCCATCCTGCCATTTTTCCCAATGAAAACATCCCTTAAGTTTAAATATAAGTTTTGAACTATAGTGTTAAGAAATATTTGTGTGATTCCTAGTTAAGCGGGCTTTGTGGAGGTTTTGGCGGAGGTTGAGGTCATGGGTTCAATCCCCTCGACCTCCATATATTTTATAGAACAATGCAATTCGACGACCAACAAGGATGCCACATGGACGTCCCTGATTGGTCCAATACATTTCCCTGTCACCAATATTTTTTCATGTGTCAACCTATCATTGGCCCTTTTTTTACCTTTTCTACCCCTTTTTTGCCTATTTTATATCATTTTTTAACCTTTTGCCCAAATTTTGAAACTAAATAACTTCCACGTCCAGAGGCCCTTTCATGCAAAATGAACATTTCCGAAAAGATCTTGATGAGATCTATGCATCTATAAGCTTTTATTCACTTTTGAATACTTCCATTTTTATCAAACTTTGAGAACCTCCTAGATCATTCAATCATTATTGTACAAGGATATGTTGATTCAAATATACTAGGTGATATACATAGTAGGAGGAGAACCACATGGTATGTTATTACTATAGATGGAACAACAATAAGTTGGATGTCTGAAACTGCAAAAGGTTGTTTCACTTTTGAAAACAGAAGTAGAGAATGTTGCTACTACAGAGGCTTGTAAAAAGATGATTTAGCTACATAGGTTTATGGAGGAATTGGGTAAGAAGCAAGAGATGAACATTTTATATAATGTAATGCCCATATTTGACTAGACATATCGACATGTTGCGTTTTAATTTCTTAGTAAATGTTGGACCCGGTTTGACTGAGTAAACCATATTTATGACATGATAGATGTTGCTACTATGTCTAAGATGTTACTATGCTTATGTTGATACATTGATTGTGATGTTATGATTATGTTTGTGAGGTCACTATGTTATAGTTATCATGATATTCCTTTGTTCACAAAGACCGTGTATGTTTAATTGTCATCATTGATAAATGTAATATATATGATGTGGTACATGGATATTGACCCATGATGTGATCAATTTAATGATTTATACAATGAAAGGAAATGTTGTTGATAATATGCACCAACTGATGATTGAATGGAGATATTGTTATGAATGTATGTTTTCAAAGTACTAATCTGCAGGACACATGGGCTATGTAATAAATGGATACTTATTATGAAGTGTGGTAGAGCACCTATTTCTACAGAAGAGCCTTGATTACCAAAATTGATGATATGATGACACAGACCAATAATCTCGATAGCAGCAAAGTATGTTTTTGATAGGGTATATAGACCCAGGATGTTGAGAGGGATGGATGTGTTCCACCCTATGTTTTTATGATACCCAAGGTCGTGGGAGGGCCGTGCTGAGACACACTCCCCATGTTGTTGTGATGATGACGGTTGGATACCCGAGGTCATGGGAGGGCTGTGCTGAGACACGCTCCCCATGTTGTTCTGATGATGACGGTCGAATGCCTGCTAGGAGAGGCTAGGACCGTTGTTCAACCGACGCTATCGCTCTCAGGTTCTTATGTGGTCAGGTCGGTGAAGCCGACATCCACTGCTATACTAGCAGAGGAAGGATAGGGAGGGTGCGGACGTAGGTTAGGATGGGAGGATGTTATAGCTAGTACTGTGTTGGGTCAGGGGGGGGGGATCTACAACACCAAGATTAGTAGTAGTAGGTGTCTCTTCCTTGAAAATAATTGATTGAGTAATGAATCTAAAAATATAACGATGTTATAACTTAATTCATTAATAATTAATGATCGATGATGCTAAAAGATTACATGTTTGTATGTTAATTCAGTTAGGTATTTGCGATTGTTATGTCTTGTATCCATGAATGTCCTATCTATGTGAATCATTATTGTTTTGTTATTATTATTATTATTATATAGATAGAGATAGGATATATGATGTTTTCTTATAGTACGTGTATGATCTATGCATGCACTGGCCACGCATGCACACTTTCAAAATGTATACCAATATCAGCATACCAATACTTAAAACGATCACTAATGGTATAGGTTTTCATAGGTAAATATGTTAATGAAATAATGAATGTTAACTTAACATATTCATTAATGATAGGTGAACACTGTAATACGTAAGTGATGAAGTGTCGTAAATTAGAATATCCTTAGAAAGTTGTCGTGCATAGACTTAAAACATTGTTCATCTACATTAACAAAATTTTCAGGGTTGTTTAAACCCCTAAGGGTGCTTTGATTATGAATATAGAGATAACATGCTCGTGACTATGATACTTGTCATTAAAAACAAACAACTATAAAATGTCTTTAATTATAATTATTATTAATGGTATTATTATTATCATCATCATTATTATTATTATTATTATTATTATTATTATAGTGCCTCTTGTGGTAAACATAACCGATAGTTTAATTAGACAATTATTTCTATTATTATTATGATGATGATTATTAAGATCTTGTGTTAACCATAGTCAATTATTTAATTAAACAATTAATATTATTACTATTGTTATTTTTACGCTCTTGTGGTAAATGTAGTCAATTATTCAATTAAACCCAAGTGGAAATAACTAGAATAAAACAATGATTAATTAAATAGACCAAATCATTCCATGTAGGTTAAACATGTAGATTGAACTATGAAA
This sequence comes from Pseudotsuga menziesii, assembly GCA_001517045.1. Lineage (NCBI taxonomy): Eukaryota > Viridiplantae > Streptophyta > Pinopsida > Pinales > Pinaceae > Pseudotsuga > Pseudotsuga menziesii. Next base: position 765,289 of record LPNX010281046.1, read on the forward strand.
TATGACCATCAAGATATGACATGATTGATTTTATAATACTACTTATTAATAGGATTACAAACATCGGATTCTGATCAAGTAAGACAACTAAGATACTCGCCTGTACACAAGATAATTACTAATTTATTATTTTATTCAACATAATTGATTTGAATAGGACTAGGTATTAAACCACCATCCCGTGAGGGACCAATGGTGAACATTCCAAGAATTAATAAATGCTAGACAACCAACTTATTCGATTCAATTTAAATAACCTTAATTATTGGGATGCTCAAGATAAGGACAATTGAATAAATAAATGTATATTCTTGATTATAAGAATGGACGGGCATCGAAAATTGAAGGGGGAGGTGAATGAAGGTTTTGGGAGAAAGGCAGTGGAGGAAGGTGGAAGAAAGTAGGAAGAAGATGAGTATTTAGAGAGGTATCAGAGAGAGATGGGGGGGCGGGGGGTAATTTTATTTTGGAAATTACTCTGCATGATTGGAGAATGAGGAGAAACTTGAGGAGGGGGATAACTCAAGGACTAGAATATATGTAAATGACTGAGAAATGGGTGGAAACGAAGAAAGATATAGAATGGAGAGGAAGATGCTCTCAGTATTATTGGTCTGTGGGCTTGGGGGCTAGGAAACCCATGGGTTTCCTAGGGCCAGCACATGACGAGAGCTGGTCGGCAGTGTGGCACATCATTCTGTTAATCAAGGCTTGGATGGAAAGATGGAAGAGGAAGGAGCCTACAAGGTCTATAGCAAACTGTTGGATCTACTACAACCATTGGTTCCAAGTATGTAAATTCCAAGTATTTAGATACTAAATTACTGCATGGTAATATTGTCTAATTTGAAAAAATTCATGAAGTTTATCAAACATGTACAACTCACATTTCTACTTCAATATGTTTACAGTTCATATTTGTACATTCATATGTTTATAAAACTAATAGAACAGTCATGGATATAAACCTGTAATATGATTAAAATGTCTTGATTTTATTAAAAACTAACTCAGAATGAGCTTAAGATAGAGAACATCACAGAGAGATGGACTCAGTGCTCTACCAGTTAGGCAAAGCACTACAGATGGTATCAGAGCTATGGCTCAGACACTTAGACCTTAGGGCCTATCTACACCTAAAACCTCCAAAAAATAATTACCATATAGCATATCTAAATCTACAAATTTAGGACAAGAAAATTACACTAAAATTTCTCTACCAAGATCGAGCTGAAAACAACCTGGGTACACGACTGAAAACTACCTTTGCATCACCAAGTAGAGCTTGGAATTTCCTGATTGAAATGTACAGAGATTGATATTCTCAAAATGCTCTCTTCCAGCTGTTTTATCATGCTTAGGAAGGGTGTGGTATACATATATCCTTGACCTTCTACCTTCTGCTTCCCAACAACAGTCAGTCAGTCTACTGCTTGCATGCCTCCAATCTTCTGGAATGAGGGTAGATCTGCCTCCTCGACACTGAAGAAATCGGAGGTGATTGAGAGCAATCAATTGTACTCGCAGGGAGGGTGTATCCCTTGCACCCACGACCATGTGGGTAAAATCCATGAGCTTGACCAGATGAGTCGCACTCGCAGCCATCTACCAACTGAGAGCCTTTCCTCTATCATTTGAGTTGCATACAAAACGGTGGAGATGGCTAGCTAACCTTTTCTGGACATAAGAGCACTCACTAGTGAATACATCACCATTACTGAAGAACGGGTTGGAGTGGGTGGAGAAGGACCTGCAGAACCCTCTAGACATAGAATTTTTTTTTGAGATTCTAAAATTTACACAAAATTAACAGTTAGAGAAAAAGAAGGTAGAATTAAGTTTACTCTTCGATACTTAGACATTTAGTTAAAATGAAATGCCAGAAACTCTGGAAAATGTTTCTTGCTTGTTGGAAATATTTACTGCACAATCCCAAAATCTGTGCATAAACAGCAGTCAAATGCTAACGCTGTCGAGCAAAGCAACTTTTTAGAACAAAAGATAAAACCAATAAGAATTGTTTACCTCATATCTGCATTCTGAAATATATGTAGCATGCTAACAATCATGCCCAAAGGCCCATCAATAGTTCTGCCCTAACACTATATTTTGTTCCATAATGGGAGGAGAGGCAAGCTCATAGGTATGCAAGCCAAATGTGAAAACTGCGAAATGAAAATGCTACAGCCAATCAAGCACTCAACTAACCAACCATATCCATTTCCAACCATAGAACCAAAGAGAAGCAAGCTTCAGCAGCAACACAAGGCCTAGGGCTCGAAAGAGATAACCCAACACGAGAAGCCATGAGAATTCTGGGCCAATACAAACTTCTGAAGATGCAGTGATTAGGATTTTGTAATGGAATAGGGTTTAACATTTTTGTCATGCCCATAGTTATGCTACATGCATAACATTAAAATGCTGAGATTAAGTCTGAGTGATAAATATGCCTGAGTCAAAATATGGGGCACTACAATCACCATGTCAATTCCTGCATTGATTGAAGCAGAAATACTGTAGCTGTAGTTTGCTCCTGGTGGTGAGGTGATCCTGTCTATTGCTTCCCAATATGAAATGGTGAATCCCTTGAATCCCATTCTGTTTTTCAAGATGCGAGTTAGAAGGTAATGGCTAGCATGCATTTTCACTCTGTTCCAGCTCGAGTAAGATGACATGACAGTCAATACTCCCTTTGCCAAGGAAACCAGATATGGGCGCATGTGAATATGATAAAGCTCATCGTAGCTTGCAATTGTATTGTTCTCATTGATTCCTCTGGTGGTTCCACCATCTCCAACAAAATGCTTTGCGCAGGCCACAACAGCCGTTCGTCCAGCCACATATGGATAACCATTAGGATGTCCCTAGGAGGAGAACCCTATAAGCCCAAGACAATATCATTCATGCTTCGGACCACATCTGTGTCTTCACTGTAGCTCTCATAGCACCTTCCCCATCTTGGGTCGCGGCATACCTGGTAGCCCCAAGGCCTATATTATGTGGGAAAATTGTTGCACCCTAAACATTGTTGTGACCATGAACAACATCTATTCCAAAATCATAGGAATACCGAGGTGAGTGCTCATAGCTGCATCCAAAAAGCTATCCACCATATCAGCCCACACCCTTGCAGAGGCCTGTGGTGCAGGTGCACTCCCTCCGCCATTCAAAATGATTCATATTCCAAACTTCTTAATTACATCAGGGTTGGTTGCCGCACGCTCAATCTAAGTCATCTGCCCAATTTTCTCAGCCACAATCATCTGAGAAAGAAAATCCTCAACTCTTGCTTCAACTGGTTGGCCAGGATCCTTGTAAATAATTGTAGAATTATTTTCCCCATCCTTGTCTCCTTTGCAGGAATTCCACTGCGCACAGACTGGTTTGTCCATAAGAATGGTTGTTCCTTTCCTTCTATTGGAGTGCTTCATAATCTATAACTTCTACATGATCATAAGAATTATTCTGGTGACTGACTTTAAACACAATGCTACCGCCATTGACATGCTACAAGAATTAGTAATCCTGTAGCGAAATATACAAGTATTATAGGAATAGGTCTTCCTGTAACTATCTCAAAAAGGTTATAAACAAGCTTGATAATCTCCTTTTAACCTTGATTTTGTCCAGCAATGATCATGGATGTGTCCTCGCTATGCTCGCCTTTTCCCCCATTTCACCTTTTCGCTGCCACCACCTTCAGACATATTTCTTTAACAGTAGAGGCCTTCTATTCTTCCGGGCTAAAATTTTTGTTGCAAAATGAAATCTATTTGGAGGGGCAACCAGTTTTGGTAATCCTTTTTTCAGTTTTGGGCTCTTGGAGGACTGGCGCGTAAGCTTCATGCAGCATGAGCATCATGCGATCGTCCACATGGCCTTCATGCAGGGATGGCTTGGTACAGGTGCTCGTAGTGATAGGTTAGGGTAAGGTTAGTGTCGAGAGCACTAAGGGAGAGCCACCCAACCATTCCACAACGCGTCCACTTGGTATCTTCTTGCTTAAACGCGTGCCCCACGTGGCAAAGAAAAAGAAATAATTTAGTGACAGCGATGCAAAGGAGAGATAAATGTCAGATGAAAATTAATTAGGCTAGCAAATATTATATCTCTCTGCAAGCTAGACCTGCTCACAGTCTCGTTTTTAGTGCCCCTCGATAAACAGTTGAACAAGTGCATGTATACTCAGAAGTCGCCACTAGTTTACGAGGCATTACGGAGAGGCTTCTAATTGAAAGTTCACTCACAGGAAACGACTCACTTTAAAAACAAATAAAAAAAACAACAACGCAACGTGAAGTTACGATTCAACTCGCTTTAAAAACAAATTAAAAATAACAACCCAACGTGAAGTTACGATTTTTATTGTTTTGGGTAAAGCAATGGCAAACAATTGAATTATTTAGACAAATAAAATATATTAGAGATCATAATCTTATTTATGCCAAACGATCCTTTAGAAAATAAATTATATTTGTGCGATAATTTTAAAAGTAACTGTCTGCTAGGTTATTCTCCACGACACTAGTTTGTAATAATAACGAAAGTAGTCCCTTACAGCTCTCCATGTTATGTTTGGGATGACACAAAAAATAGTTTAAACTTCATACCTAACGCCTACACGGATAATTTGATCATCAGTGACATTCACTCTTTTCATCTTTCAAGATTGTTTGATTCAGTACATACACTTCGACAGTTTACATTCTTGAATCCTCTTGAAGGCAGTTCACTCATACATTCTTATAAAAACATACAGATATAATTCTAGTGAAATATATAACTGTGATGGTTATATTTACATATGACCTTTTAAAATTTGTCAAATATTTTTATGATACAAACTTATCTCGGGAAATCAATGGAGAGATGAATCACTCTCATCTGTCTGTGTTCAATATTGATGAAGGTCTGATGGGAAAGAGATACATTTTAGGATCAGAACGACGAGTTTCTTTATGAGATAAATAAATAAAATAATTATAATTCAATTAAAATTTCAGTCTCTGAAATTTTAATTGCAGATACACTGCACTTTTGATGGATGACGGCCAGCTACTACTTATCAAGCCCTTTTTTTTTTCATAATAGCTTATCATATATAATGGAAGCCCTAAATTCGTAACATTTATGGGAGAGGCTTTACCAATTGAACCATTTACTTCCACCCTAACCATAAGATAAGCTATTAACTCTGTAAGCTTTTCAAAGAATTATTATTGTATCGAATTTTATTTATGGTCCATTGTGCTCTTGGAACGCTAAAACTTAAAACTTTGTATAGACTATAAATATTGCAGGGATGGTATGCCATTGCCTCGTGGAACGCTAAAATTTTCTTATAATGGGCATATTTCCGTACATGTAAACATAAAAATATGGCACTAGACCCCTCTCCTACATTTACATCTGGCAAGATTTCTCCCGCCATGCTGTGTATTTCAATTATTTCAGTTATACAGTTGATAGGAAGTCCTCATTGTCTGACCTACTCCCATATTTGTCTAATGCTATCGTGCAATGCTGCCATGATTTCAATTCTCATTTGTTTCTCAAGATCGGAAATTTCTCACACAGCACAAGGACAAGCTTTGGGCAAGAAGCGCCCTCTCTCACCTGTATTTTTTTATTTTTTTTTATTTTTTTTTATTTTTATTTTTTAAAATTTTTTGTCAGGTCTGTCACCTTTATGAAGATCACCATAATAATAATAAAAATTAAAAAAAATTAAAAAAACTGAATTGAAAACATATATGATAAAGCTATTGAATTTCTCCCCATCCTAGAATCTCTTTAGTCTTGGCAGCTACACAAAAACATAGATTGAATCCTGTGACTAATGGATGGGCAAACAGATAATGAGACGAAGCTTTGAGAGGAAGTTATGTTTGGATAAAATAGTTAATAAGTAAGAAAGCATACACATTTATAATAGAAAGAAGCAACTTGAGATTTGTTTTAACGAGAGAATAATGTAATATATTTTCAAGGGAATAACTTGAATAGTAAATTTAAAAAAATAAAACAGCTAAGACGAAGAACGAGAAGGGATTTTTCAAAAGAAAAAGCAAGATGATGATGAATCAGAGCATGGAAAGGAAAAGAATGTCATACTTATATTAGGTAGGTATATAAGATGAGAAGAAAAAAAATTACTTAATTAAATGTTAAGGCAACAGCAGCACGCCCATAATATAGATATAACTTGCGCCTTATAAACGTGTTAGCTGTCATCGTGCTAGCACACCCATCGACCCTAAAATGAAACTAAAATCATTTTTATTCAAAATGGTCTGGTGTCGCCGAACTACCTTCCCTTTTCCGATTAATAACATGAAAACGCCTGGCCTCCAAGCAATAATTCTGAAAGGAATAGGCTTTGGAATAATTTGTAATTTCATCCACACCACTCAAAATTATTTTATATTATTCAATTTTGACATTTTAGAAACTTTATAATAATAATAATAATAATCTATTTTTAAGGTCACCGCCAAGCGAGACACCAAATTGGTGTATGAGACCCCCTTGTTTGTGGGACAAGGGACCCCCCTCTGCGCAGCGATTTAACTGCTAAATTTTACGGGGATGCTGTCATGGGAAGGGCTAGGACACTCAGCTTGAATGCTAAGTCGTTTCACTATTATACAAAAACTAACTAAGCTTCTATAATCATATCCAATCCCAGTAGCTTAGTATAAAAGCTTAGTGGTAGCTAAGTTGCACTCTTAATAATCAATGAACTTATTATTTATTTATTTATGTTGATCAAGATATAACTTTTCATAAAATTTGTTTAAAATCTTTTATATGAAAACTTTAGCTTAAGCTACAATAACTAGTTCTTATCATGGTTTTACCATTCCTTATTTTCATAAATAAAGAAAAATAAATAAATATAATATTATTATTATTATTTACTATAAAAATATTTCAATATATATATATATATATTAAATAAATTTGTCTTTAAAAGACAATAATAAATATCAAAAAATTCCAAAGTTAAAAATGTCAATCAAATTCATTCTAGGTAAAGAATAAGTAAAACTCTCACCCTATCCAGCCTTTCTTTTTAATTCCAAAGGCAACCCACCATTATATCATTTCGTTCATAATAAATTATGAGAAAATACAGTGTACTCTAATGAGGACATTAGTTAATTATGAGTTATAGAAAGAACATGCATAACTAATTCCAAATTATAGGAAAATACAATGTTCTCTAACGAGGACGTTAGTTAATTATAGGCATGTCTCATGACTAGTTATGTGTGTCCTGGTGTGTATACAAAAGATTATGTTATGTAAAAGTTCCATTCATCTTGTAAGGACACCCTAAGTTAGGAGTGGTGATCACATGGTTGTATGAAGTACCTATGCAAAGATAGTAGGTCAAGATTCATAGGGATGCCTAAGCAATTGCGTTATTAGCAATAATGCTCATATTGTAAACTTGATATACATGAATTAATGAAAAAATTAAAGGCACTAAAGATACATCTTGATGAGCATTAGAGGGAGTGGTGCAATAGAATGGTAGTTGTGTAATTAGTAAGTGACAGGTGTGAAGTGATGATGATATCAACTGGTAAATTTATGTGATAAGTAAACTACGTTGAAGACAATATGTTTTAATGACACATAAATACCATAAGAGTGTTAGTGATAAACAACTAGTACAAAAGGGAGGAATGTTTCAAACCTGCTAATAGGAATTAGTATAGAAAGAGGTGAATGTATAAATGACATTTAGATATTATCATAGAAAAATGATACGACAAGCCAAGAAACTATCAATTAAATTACATAGGATATAAAGTGTGTCCCATTATTAAAATTACAAAGAAATAAGTAGCAATTGTAAGTGCTCTATGTATAATGTGCCATTCAGGGGGTAAGAGTGCTCTTTAAAGAGAATTGATTGGTGAATGGGATTTGATTAATAAACATAGTATTATTCAAGTTATTTTAGACGTACCAATGTCAAGATGGATCCTAATTAACAATTTTAATGAGAACATAAGTGGTGTAAATTGGAGAGAGATTCAATAAAGCTAGAAATTCATAAACAAGTCAACAACAACAACAACAACAAAAGGGAAATAACATCTTCTTATGAATCACAATAGAAACAAGACTATAGAATTTTTTTTTAAATTGTATAAATTGTTGTGGATAATTTTCTAGTAAGGCATGATGAACCTTGATGCACGTTACAAATGGGGATCCTCGAGGAGGCCATAAGTAGTTACTAGGATATGTTTTTTAGATAAAGTTTAAGAGCATATATTAGGTGATAAAAGAAGTAAAATAGTAAAATGACATCGACAGGTTGATCAAGTAAAGGTCCAAGTGGGACTACCATAACTAATGAATTCTAGTAGTAAGACACCTATATTATGCATAATAATATATTATTATAATCATGCATAACAATAACTTCGGGATGAAGTTTCCTGAAGGGTGAGTATATGTAATGCCCATATTTGACTAGACATATCGACATGTTGCATTTTATTTTCTTAGTAAATGTTGGACCCGGTTTGACTGAGTAAACCATATTTATGACATGATAGATGTTGCTACTATGTCTAAGATGTTACTATGCTTATGTTGATACATTGATTGTGATGTTATGATTATGTTTGTGAGGTCACTATGTTATAGTTATCATGATATTCCTTTGTTCATAAAGACCGTGAATGTTTAATTGTCATCATTGATAAATGTAATATATATGATGTGGTACATGGATATTGACCCATGATGTGATCAATTTAATGATTTATACAATGAAAGGAAATGTTGTTGATAATATGCACCAACTGATGATTGAATGGAGATATTGTTATGAATGTATGTTTTCAAAGTACTAATCTGCAGGACACATGGGCTATGTAATAAATGGATACTTATTATGAAGTGTGGTATAGCACTTATTTCTACAGAAGAGCCTTGATTACCAAAATTGATGATACGATGACACAGACCAATAATCTCGATAGCAGCAAAGTATGTTTTTGATAGGGTATATAGACCCAGGATGTTGAGAGGGATGGATGTGTTCCACCCTATGTTTTTATGATACCCGAGGTCGTGGGAGGGCCGTGCTGAGACACACTCCCCATGTTGTTGTGATGACGACGGTCGGATACCCGAGGTCATGGGAGGGATGTGCTAAGACACGCTCCCCATGTTGTTGTGATGACGACGGTTGGATGCCTGCTAGGAGAGGCTAGGTCCGTTGTTCAGCTGATGCTATCGCTCTCAGGTTCTTATGTGGTCAGGTCGGTGAAGCCGACCTCCACTGCTATACTAGCAAAGGAAGGATAGGGAGGGTGCGGACGTAAGTTAGGATGGGAGGATTTTATAGCTAGTACTGTGTTGGGTCAGGGGGGGATCTACGACACCAAGATTAGTAGTCGTAGGTGTCTCTTCCTTGAAAATAATTGATTGAGTAATGAATCTAAAAATATAACGATGTTATAACTTAATTCATTAATAATTAATGATTGATGATGCTAAAAGATTACATGTTTGTATGTTAATTCGGTTAGGTATTTGCGATTTTTATGTCTTGTATCCATGAATGTCCTATCTATGTGAATCATTATTGTTTTGTTGTTGTTGTTATTATTATTATTATTATTATTATTATTATTATTATTATATATAGATAGATATAGGATATATGATGTTTTCTTATAGTACATGTATGATCTATGCATGCACTGGCCACGCATGCACACTTTGCACACGTATACCAATATCAACATACCAATACTTAAAATGATCACTAATGGTATAGGTTTTCATAGGTAAATATGTTAATGAAATAATGAATGTTAAGTTAACATATTCATTAATGATAGGTGAACACTGTAAGACGTAAGTGATCAAGTGTCGTAAATTAGAATATCCTTAGAAAGTTGTCGTGCATAGACTTAAAACATTGTTCATTTACATTAACAAAATTTTTAGGGTTGTTTAAACCCCTAAGGGTGCTTTGATTATGAATCTAGAGATACCATGCTTGTGACTATGATACTTGTCATTAAAAACAAACAACTATCAAATGTCTTTAATTATAATTATTATTAATGGTATTATTATTATCATTATTATTATTATTATTATTATTATTATTATTATTATTATTATTATTATAGTGCCTCTTGTGGTAAACATAACTGATAGTTTAACTAGACAATTATTTCTATTATTATTATGATGATGATTATTAAGATCTCATGTTAACCATAGTCAATTATTTAATTAAACAATTAATATTATTACTATTGTTATTATTACGCTCTTGTGGTAAACGTAGTCAATTATTCAATTAAACCCAAGTGGAAATAACTAGAATAAAACAATGATTAATTAAATAGACCAAATCATTCCATGTAGCTTAAACATGTATATTGAACTATGAAATATGACCATCAAGATATGACATGATTGATTTTATAATACTACTTATTAATAGGATTACAAACATCGGATTCTGATCAAGTAAGACAACTAAGATACTCACCTATACACAAGATAATTACTAATTTATTATTTTATTCAACATAATTGATTTGAATAGAACTAGCTATTAAACCGCCATCCAATGAGGGACCAATGGTGAACATTCCAAGAATTAATAAATGCTAGACAACCAACTTATTCGATTCAATTTAAATAACCTTAATTATTGGGATGCTCAAGATAAGGACAATTGAATAAATAAATGTATATTCTTGATTATAAGAATGGACAGGCATCAAAAACTGAAGGGGGAGGTGAATGAAGGTTCTAGGAGAAATGCGGTGGAGTAAGGTGGAAGAAAGTAGGAAGAAGATGAGTATTTAGAGAGGTATCAAAAAGAGATAGGGGGGGGGATTTTATTTTGGAAATTACTCTGCATGATTGGATAATGAGGAGAAACTTGAGGAGGGGGATAACTCAAGGCCTAGAATATCTGTAAATGACTGAGAAATGGGTGGAAACGAAGAAAGATATAGAATGGAGAGGAAGTTGCTCTCGGTATTATTGGTCTGTGGGCTCGGGGGCTAGGAAACCCATGGGTTTCCTAGGGCCAGCACATGATGAGAGCTAGTCGGCAGGGTGGCACATCATTTTGTTAATAAAGGCTTATATGGAAAGCTGGAAGAAGAAGGAGGCTACAAGGTCTACAGCAAACTGTTGAATCTACTACAACCGATGGTTCCAAGTATGTAAATTCCAGGTATTTAGATACTAAATTACTGCATGCTAATATTGTCTAATTTACAAAAATTCATGAAGTTTATCAAACATGTACAGCTCACATTTCTACTTCAATATGTTTACAATTCATATTTGTACATTCATATGTTTAGAAAACTAATAGAACAGACATGGATATAAACCTTTAATATGATTAAAATGTCTTGATTTTATTAAAAACTAACTCAGAATGAGCTTAAGATAGAGAACATCACAGAGAGATGGACTCAGTGCTCTACCAGTTAGGCAAAGCACTACATATAATGAAAACTAGAGTGCTATTAATCTTGCAAATAACTTAACCTTCCATTCTAAGACTAAACATATACAACTTTGGTTCCATTTCATACGATCGGTTTTGAAAGATGGATAGTTGAAGTTAGAAAAAATACACACTAGCTATAATCCTACAAACATGTAAATGAAGCCAGTAACAAGGAAGAAACTAATCTCCTGTTTAGCATCAATTGGCCTTTAAGCATGACATTGAAGAAACTTGCTAGGTCTAAATTCAAAGTAAGATCCAACTGGTGTAGCACCATTAAAGTTGCTCTAATCAATATTCAAGTGGAGGAATATTGGTTATGGAGCTTGATTATCTTACTGATTCAAAGTTCTTGTTTCAATTGTGTTTGTATCCGAATTCTTGACAAGGGGATGTTGAGGGACTCACGCCCCCCCCACTATTGTTCTATGGGGTCTAAGGGGTCGGTGACAACCTTTTGGATCCTGACACAACAAGGGTTTAGGAATAATACACCCAAAGAGAATTTTAGGAAAAAATTCCTTGTGAAATTTTGTTATTTCATAGTCAATATGGATCGTTCATTATTAGGTCGCAAATCAAATGATAGAATTTATGTTGGTTCTTCCTTAGAAGGAAACCCTCATTTAAACATGGCATTATATTATGGTTGTGTAGTTTGTGTGTGTGTGTGTGTGTTAGAGAGAGTGAGTGAAGAGTAGGTTGCAACAGATGTGATGTAGTTTTTATCCCTTTATTTTTCTAGATGGAATAAAGGCCCGATTATTTTTCCATGGATGTATCCCATATCAATTTAACCATGTATATTGGTCACTTTCTTGTATTGTAGTCTTATGTGTTTTATTTCACATTTAGTTTTTTTATTGCTTTATGATATTAATCCTAACACGGTCTATGGATAAAAAACATTGCTCTACTAAAGTTTAGTGTCCATTAACTTTCACAAGGTTGACCAAAATTTCCCAAGGAAGAAAGTGTCTCGGTCAAATAAAATGGATGTGGGAAAACCAAAATGAATCCAAATATCCTAGAAGAACACATGTGTATTTTTTTCTCTTGTTACCAATTTCTTACAAGGCACTAAAATACACATTTTTCTAAATCTATCCACAATAACATATAGATAATCATGACCTATCCTAGACATAGGAAAACGCCCTACAAAATCCATAGACACACTTTCCCATGATGAGAAGGTATAGGAAGTGGCATATACAAAACCAATTTTATGTTATTTGGTTTTCTAGTGGAACACATCATGCATTCATTTATGTATTTGGACACAACTTCATACATCTGAGGCTAATAGAAATAGCAATGCAATTGAGCTATTGTTTTTCCTATACCAAAATGACTAGAAATGAGAGAAGTATATGCTTCTCTAATTAAATGAAGTTTTTCATCTTGTGAAATACACAATTTACCAAGATTATATAGTAATTTTTCAAGGTCATGATAATCCATTTCTTCTACTTTAGTACCATGGATGAGTGTTTCATAAACATACTTAAAATCTTCATCTCTAACATACTGTTCAATGTAACTTTCATGAGATAATGAACTATGTTGTAATATAATGGATTCATTAACAACAGGATTTGATAACATATCGACCACTTTGTTCTGTATACCTTTCCTATACCTGATGACCAAATAGAATTGTTGCAAAAATCCCATATACCAGAAATGGTGTGACTGTTGTAGTTGGATTTCTAATTGAAGATATTGAAAAGGTTGATGATCTGTACTGATGTATGTCTCTTTTCCCATCAAACAATGTTTCCACTTCTTCACACTCTAAAACATGTTATAATTTTAATGGTTATAAAATATCTTTAAACATTTATCATCATTTCATCATAAGCATAGAAATAGAATCAGTGAAAGAAATACGAGCATAACAAGAAAAAAAACACAAGGATTTTCCTCTGGAAACCACAAGGGAGAAAACCCATCTACTTCTTTAGTCTATATTTTTTCAACAAGAACAATGCCAAACAAATATAAGATAAACCCAAAGAAAAAAGAAACTATTTCTCTTCTCCAGGGAACCTCTCTCTCTCTCTCTCTCTCTCTCTCTCTCTCTCTCTCTCTCTCTCTCTCTCGTGTGTGCATGCGCGCTCTTGCTTGAGTTGAATGTGTCTCCAAATAAGAGGTGCGTATATTTTATTTATACTCATCAAGTGTCTGACCGTTTTACCTAACTTGGTCTACTTGTTAATCTTACAGGGTCAGCTTATGTAGAGAGACTCAAAATAGCATTTATATAATATTTATTGTGGGTACTATTGACTCAATTACAATGGAAGGGTTAAAATGTCTAAATTAATCCACCTATAATTTAATTATCAACCGGAGTTGTTAAGCTTAGATTTGACACAAAATATATGTCAAGGTAGAGAGTGTCGTGTAAATATTTTAACAAACAAAAGATCTAAATATCTTTCAAAATGAAAAATTGAGTCAAACTCCTAAAAATGCAATTAAGGTAACTAAACTGACATAAAAGATTAACTAAAGAAATAATCTATCTTATAACTTTGGACTGAAAAGGATATAATTAGCAACTTACTTATTCAAATGAAAAACTAAAGTGCAAGGAAGACTTAACTTAATAGAAACTAGAAAACTTAATAGATAAAACTTAATAAAGAAAACTTAAAAAGAAGTAAGTAGAAAACGTAATAAAGAAAACTTAAATAAAAGAAGCAAGTAGAAAACTTAGTTAAGAAATATCTTTAGGTTTTGTCCTACAAGTTCTTTCAACAATAACACAATCATAAAAAGACCACCTAAAAACATACTAAGGAAAAACCTAAATCTCGCATGCAAACAAATAAATAAATTCAAAAGGAATAGACACAAAACCATACAACCATAAGACAAAATCAGAAACAAAACTTAAAAATAACTTAAACTACATTCAAAGTAAAAGAAGTAAGGAAAATGATAAAACTTTAATAAATAATTTAAAACAGCTAAACTTTAACTTGAATGTTAAACAAAACTATTATTTAACTATTGCAGACAAAGAATAATTAAAACATGTTGCAGCCGCAACCGTTCTCCCCAAATTTCTTAAAATTTTGGGCCCCTCCTCATGATTTAGCGTTTTTCTTAACTCGTAGGATCCTAGAACTTATTGGTCGGGTTTTAATTTCGAATGATTGTGCAGACTGATTTTCAGCCGGTTTCAAGGGTTGCCTGGGTTTGAATTTTGTGATTGATCGCAGATGTGAGTTTCGTTTACTAGCCAGTGATAAATCGGATCTTTTGTTCTTTGAGTCCGCGGTTTCGGAAGTAAAATTGTTTTTAAACCTTTGCTGATTTTTTGTTTTAAGAAAGCTTCCAAACACTTATTTTTTCTGTTAAATCAGGCGTCACAATATGTTGAATCGGTTGCTTTGGTCCTTTTCCCTTCCGCCGTTGTGGCTCCCAAAGTGGCTTAGCGTCCGAAGCATAAAGAGATCCGACTATCGATGCATGTTGACCCTTTTCATCGCGGACCTGTAGTTTTTCTCTTCCGCCGTTGCGGCTGGGAAATTCATTTGGCTTCCGATGTTGTTACCCTTCCGATTTCCTATTTGGAATTTTCCCGCCTTTCGGTCACTTGTCCATAGCCTATGTCTCTTCTGCCGTTGTGGTTGGGAAATTCGTTTAGCCTTCGATGTTAATATCCTTCGATTGCCGATTTAAGATCTTCCCGCCTGCGGATTGGTCTACCCTTTCGATGTTGGTATTTTGAGCCGCCGATGAGTTTCCCATTTGCCGCCGTTGATGATGTTTGTCGAGCCTGGAGGTGGTTGAGGTAGTGGTGTCGGCGTTGAACAAGTGGTGTACCTGGCCATTTCTTTTGGGTTGGTCATTTCAGTTGGTATAATTTTCTGCTTTGTTTTATAACGCGGTCCCAATGAATGATACACTCTGTTGAATCGCAGGTGGACTCAAAGGACGTCTCCAAACTACCATGGCGCGAAGGCATAGCGAGGAAGTTTTGGGGAAAGGTTGAACCGTGGCCATCAGGATCTCGAGAAGGACAAATGAAGGAAAAAACAAAATGGATGGCGACAAAGGCGTAGACCCGAAAGATCTATCCGTTACTAATCAGATCATGAACGCATAAAGAAAATAAGATGAGAAGATGAAGCGTTTTGAAGGAAGGGAAAAGTCACACGTTTGGGGGAAACCAAAACGATCTACTATTTTGTTTAAATACTTGAAAGTTAGAAGTTACAAGGGCCTTTTCCCTAGCAAACTTGTAAACGTTTTGCTTGTAAGAGGAACTATTTCGTTTTACAAATCAGAAAGTGAAAATTTTACCTATTGGAGAAAGTGCTATGTGGAATGGATCAATGCATTTAAATGAGCAATGTTGAATGTGAACTATTTCATTTTCAGCTGTGTCTCATTAGTTGTAAGAGTGTTCTAATTTCTTGAACCTATGTTCTTGTCTGAATATTCTTTAGTATTTTTATGGTGTTCTTCCACTATGAGTAATGGGATGTTTTAATTGTTGATGAGCTATCTTGTCGTGTATACTTTTACTTCTGTTTATATGTTTGGTTATAAGAACAGCTATCTGTGATGTGCCATAACACCTGAACAGTATTGCATTACTCATGAATTGATCTAGCTCTCTAGAGATAGTTTAGTTAGTTTTATTTTATTATTGTTTGTATGATTTAGATGCTTGTGAGTTCTAAGACGAGAGGTAAGAACCTGCGCATCACATTGTGAATGCTCTCTGCATCTTTATCACTCTACATTGTTAATTAGGCATGTGCATTTCATAATTTAAGTCAAAATACAAAAACTTAGTGGACCGGGTCGTAACCGGTAAAACCCTTTGTTTTGTTACTTGACCTACGGTAGCCGGACCGTAAACCGGATGGATTCCCTACACCAAACAGTTACGGGCTAGTTGGGAACGTTGACTAAGGAGAATCCCTTACTGTTGTTGCCTACGAATTTCTGGGCCTCAACAGTTTTGGCGCTAGAAGGAGGGCCGCCAGTGTATGGCTGGCCGAGGAAACCCGTTTTCCCCGAGAATATTCCACCAGTAACAGTTATGAAAGCAGTAGGCTTCATAATCCAATTCCGGAAGAAAGAGAGCATCTATATTCTGTTGGCAACGAAGTTGTTAATGATATGAGAAGACACACCAGGGCATATGTAAAGAAGATTGGAGGATTGCTAATCATCCCTGAATTACCCAGAAGAGAATATAAAAGGAAATATCGTCCTATAGTAGAAGACTCAGTGTTGGTTGAAGACTGGGAAGAACTTGTAGAAACAACCTTATAGGAAGTTGTGCTACCTTTGAATCAAGAAGGCCCAGATACCCCTCACAGTTCTCCTGCTCATACTCCAGTTGGCTCACCTCCTCACTCTCCACCTAGACTCATGGCAGGAGTAAATGCTAACCCACCACCTAACCCACCAAATCCACCACCCGCTTGGAGAGCCAGGTCACCGTTAAACCTGACACCTCCATTACACGACCTACCTCAAGCCTTTGACAAGATGTTTCCCAAGTTCGACCCAAACGAGAAAATACTAGTAGATGATCACCTACAAAGTTTTTACTTGGAAATTGAAGGATTAAGGGCCGAGGAGTATGAAGATGTAGTCTGCAGACTGTTCCCACATACCCTTAAAGGAGCTGCAGCATCATGGTACTTTGGGTTGCATGCTAACTTTATCACTGATTGGGATACCTTTGAAAGAATTTTTAGAAGTAAGTATGCAACTCAGAAAACTCATGAAGCCCTCATGAAAGGGCTATGCGCCTTGAAGAAAGAAAGAAAGGAAAAGGTGCACAGTTTCACACAAAGGATTACAGCCTATCTCAAGTAATTTTCTGAAACGGATAAACCTTCATACAAAGTTCTGATTGAATATTGTACTTCAGCTTTAGGCCCTGATTTGGCCATGTTTGCCAAAGGTAGGGCCAAGCCTACTTTGACGGAAACCTATGAAGAGGCAGAAGTAGTGGAAGCTGAAAGAGAAAGTATTGAAGATTATCTAGAACAGTTAGGAGAGAAAGGTGCAGGAAGGAAAGCCTTATTGTTTACTAAGCCTAAGGAAGAGAAATCGCCAGATTATGAAAATATGGCAAAAATGATGCAGAAGATTTCCAACAAAATCATAGATTTGGAGAAAGAGAAGGAAACACAAAAGTTTTATAAGCCATTTTATAAGAAAAGAGAGGATAAAAATCAGTCTCAACCTCCTCCTCACAATACTGCATCCATGAATTTAATAGAGGTAGGCATGGACAATTTTTGCACTCTCCACCAACAACCACATTCTGAAAAGAATTGTCCTCAATGGATAAACTCGATGACATTGGTCATGAATCAGCTGTTGGATTCTATATTGACAGAAGATGGAGATGAAGACATAAAAGAGAATACTACGTCAACAAAGGAACAAGATGAGGAAACCATGGTTTTGTGGGATTCTGTTTCATTATTTGATGTTGAAGAGGAAAAGAATCAGGGCTACAAGGACGTCATGGAAACCAACGTGGAAACAAGGAGCCAAGGGCCAATTAAAGAAAACAATCTCATTCTACCAAAGATCAAAAGGCTGCAAAGAAATGTAAAGAAATTTCAAAATAAGTCCTTAGCTAATAAGATTCTAGAACTCACTATTACCAGCCAAGATCCGAAGCAGAATAATACGTTGGCTAGGCCAAAGGAAGGAAAGATGAATGCTTATAAACCTCATCCCATTGAGCAGCCGATGGATTATGACATCGTGGAGGATTTAAAGAAGGTAAAAGCGAATGTTCCACTATTCGAAATGTGTAAAGTGCCGCAGCAAAAAGAAAGACTATTGAAAGCACATGAAGCATCGGATGAGAAGCTGCCCACTGACAATCAACCTTAGGAAGAAGAAGAAATCAGCGAAACCAGCATTGGAGGTAAGTCTAAAAGAAAACATCCACCTTTCCTCCTCACGTTTGAAATTTTCAATCATAATGTACATAATTGCTTGGTAGACTCAGGGGCATCGGTTAATGTCATGCTAATATCAGTCTGTAAAAAGATCAATGGGCAGCCTAAGCCATCCACGTGGAGGGTTGTTCAGTTGGACAGGATGGATGTAAAGGTAATTGGTGAGATGGAAGATGTCCTAGTCCGTCTAGCATCAAATGATAAAGTGTGCCAAGTCATTAATATCGTGGTGGCTGATATGCCAGACGCTTACGGTCTTGTCCTGAGCAGAGATTGGTCGGCCAAACTAAATGGATATTTTGCCTCGGATTGGTCGCATCTGTGGTTGCCATACAAAGGAAGTCCGAACCAAATTAAGATATTGAGGGAGCCTCACATGAAGTACAACGTTACTCGACTTGAGGAGAAGAATGAACCAGTGGATTCTGTATTGGTAAACTATTTTATTGAGTTGGAACCAGGAAATTACCAAGCAGAAGAAGCCAGCAACACATCAGACACTCAGCCTAATCTCCTTTGATTCTCACAGGCTGATGAGATTGACTGTAAAATAGTAGACTTAGCAGTAGGAATAGATTCACATTCAGTAGTTAGTGATTTTTGGGCTTTGTTTTTTGATGGCTCTAAGACATTAGAAGGGTCAGGGGCTGGCTATGTCCTGATCGACCCCTAGAAGAATAAACATTTTCTCTCATGTAGATTAGAGTTTGAATGTACTAATAATACAGCTGAGTATGAAGCGCTGGTGCAGGGCTTGAGGAAAGCAATTGAATTAAAGGTAAGTAATTTAAAAGTTTTTGGAGACTCTGGAATCATTGTGAAACAAATCCGGAATCAAATACATTGTGTTTCCCCTCACTTGAAAGCTTACCAAAATGAGGTATGGGACCTGCTTAAATGTTTTAATGCATTCAATATTATTTCAATTCTGAGACTTAAAAATGCAGCAGCTGAATTGTTGGCCACATCAGCCGCTAGGCTCGTGCCCACTAATAATCGATGCTCTATTGAATTGCTTTCCAGGCCCTCAGTACCAGATATGATCACCAACTTGTGAGTGTTCGACAATGATCAGCAGATCATAGAATGCTTAACAAATGACGAGGTGTTCAAAGGGGCGATTATAGATAATGAAGAACATTAGGCTGAGATGAAATATGACAATTTCATCCCTAAAGGAGTCAGAACGTTGGAAAGAATGTTCGATTTAAATGAAAAGTTCAGAAGACCATCCAACGTGAAGACTCACAGCTCATCTCTACAGTTCAAGCTGATAAATTTAGGGACTGGGGCGAGTCCTAAATTTGTGAACCTTGGCAAATGTTGTTCACCAGCGGAAAGAGATAATTTCGTCACTCTGTTTAGACAATATAAAGATGTTTTTTCCTAGACATACGAAGATTTGAAAACATACGACACCAACATCATTATGCATGTTGTCCCCATCAAAGCCAGCATCAAGCCGTATCAGCAACCTTTAAGGAAAATGCATCCAAAATTGGAACCACTGATTCAGAGTGAAGTGAAGAAATTATTGGATGCTAGAATCACTTTTAAGGTCAGACACTCAGAGTGGGTATCAAATCTGGTACCATTGAGAAAAAAATCTGGAGAAATCAGATTATGCGTGGATTTCAGAAATCTAAATCGCGTTTCCAACAAAGATAACTATTATGTGCCACCCATGGAGCAATTGTTGCAAATGGTCTCAGGTTCTGAACCATTTTCGTTATTAGACGGTTTCTCTGGCTACAATCAAGTATTAGTAGCTGAAGAAGACAGATTGAAGACAACGTTCAGGACCAAATGGGGAACCTTTGCCTACAGAAGGATTCCCTTTGGGCTTATAAATGCTCTAGCAATGTTTCATAGGGCTATGGACATAGATTTCCATGGATTGATTGGACGTAGTGCTGTGTACCTTGAAGATATTACAATATTCTCAAAGAAAAGAGAAGAGCACGCGTTTCACTTAAGGCAAATTTTCGAACGCTATCGGAAATATGGCATCTCACTCAATCCTAAGAAGTGTGTGTTCGTTGTCGTGGAAGGCAAGTTGCTGGGTCACATAGTTTCAAAGAAAGGAATCTCTATAGATCCAGAAAGAATTAAGGCTATTGAACAAATCCCCTTGCCCCATAATAAAAAGGGGATGCAATCATTTATGGGAACGATAAACTTCATGCGAAGATTTGTGCCTGATTTTGCTCAGATTGTCAAACCACTACAACAGATGGTAAAGCAAAATGCACTATTCAAGTGGACTGAAATTGAGAAGAGCGCATTCAGCAAAATCAACACTGTTGTTGCACATGCACCATCCCTGAAAAGCCCAGATTTTGACAAAGATTTTATCTTGTATACCTTTGCATCCAATGATTCACTAGCAGATGTGCTCACCCAAAAGGAAGATGGGGGGGATGAATTCCCAATATCCTTTATGAGTACTAGTCTATAGGGGGCTGAATTGAATTACCCAGCTATTGATAAACAAGCTTACGCTATATTCAAAGCAGTAAAGCAATTCAGGCCTTATATTTTAAAAAATAGAACCAAGGTGATCGTCCCCTACCCAGCTATAAGGTCTCTTCTTGTACAGAAGGAGTTAGGAGAAAGAAGAGGCAACTGGGTAACAGCTATTCAAGAGTAAGACCTTGAATTCAAGCCAGCGTCTATAGTTAAAGGACAAGGGTTGTGCAAACAGATGACTGAAAATGAAAAAATTGAAGAACACGCCTGGTAAGATGAAGCCGAATTACATGTAATGGAGGTATGTCCTTTGTTTATAGCTCCCGAGTCTTGGTATAGAGACCTGTTGCATTACCTGCAGGTAGGGCTGTTGCCAGAACATTGGAATTCTAAGCAAAGAAGAGCGTTGCGTCTTAAATTAGCTTCCTATCAACTTGTTGAAGGAGTATTATTCATAAAGAATTATGACGGGGTTCTTTTCAGATGCTTAGAAAAGGAAGATGCGAAGAAAGTAATGTCAGAATTGCACGACGGTCCTACTGGGGGACATTATTCAAGAGATACTACAGCCCACAAAATCCTTAGAGCCGATTACTATTGGCCTACGCTCTTTAAAGATGCACACGCACATGTCAGGAAGTGTGATATTTGCGAAAGGTGTAATGGGAGACAGCCTAAAGCAGCAGCACCCCTAAAGCCTGTGATGATCATGGAACCATTCAAGCAATGGGGGTTGGATATCATTGGAGAAATAAAACCAAATTCCTCCCTACAACACAAGTACATTCTGACCGTGACCAATTATTTCACTCGCTGGGTCGAAGCAGTTCCGCTGCGCAAGATAAATCAAGACGAGGTCATCAGTTTCCTGCAGGACCACATCATGACCAGGTTTGGAGTTCCAGTTTCGTTAGTTTTTGATAATGCTACGTATTTTTCATCAATTAAATTAACTGCTTTTGCTCATGATAAAGGGATAAAATTGCATTATTCTGCTAATTACTATCCACAAGGAAATGGCCTAGCTGAATCCACTAACAAAAATTTGATTAGGATTTTAAAGAAGACTGTGATAGAAAACCAGAGGAGCTGGCACTCAGTGCTACCAAACACCCTTTGGGCCGATAGAGTCACCCCCAAGTCTACGATAGGAGTGTCACCGTATACCCTTGTGTATGGTAAAGAAGCCATTCTTCCCCCCAACATCATGCTACCCTCTTCCATAATAGCTCAAGAGTCCAGAGGGTCAGAGAATGAAGTTTTGCAGATGATGATATGCAATCTTCTGAAAGCAGAAGAGGCTAGATCTAAAGCCAGGGAATGCTTTAAGGAACAGCAGGAGTTAGTAAAGAGATGGTTCGAAAAACATAAAGCTAGAACAAAATAATTTGAAGTAGGAGACTTAGTCCTCAAATGGGATCACCCCCATGATGAGAAAGGCAAGCACATTAAATTCCAACAGTTGTGGGCAGGCCCTTTTTCAGATTGCAGCAAAGATTGGCCCTTCTACTTATAAGTTGCAAGATCTACAGGGGTGGGAAGAGAACTTACTAGTGAATGGTTTGGTTCTCAAGCCTTATTTTTCCTGAGTTTCTTTGAGTTCTTCTATCTTGTATATAATTAATCTGTTTGGCTGTATTTTGAGTCATGTTTTTTCAGCCTGCTAGTTTGATTTTTCTTGATTCCAATAAAAGGAACGAACCTGCAGTCGCATGGAGAACGTCAAAATGTTTGGGAATGATCAACATTTTTGGGTCTCAGACTGCGTGTTGTTAAAAGAGATTCTTCCAGTTTAGTAGTTTTCTCGAATAAGCTCTGTGTGCATTGAAGTCCTGCTTAACCCCTGTGAAATAAACCGGATTCGAAGAGTCCGGAATACTGTGTTGAGGTTCCATCCATGTCACACTTAAAATGTTCTAAGGAGTGACAGCAGAGGACCCATGGAAAGAAGCAAGGTGAACAGTATATTAAATATAAATGATCCCATGCCAAGAAATGAATCCCAAAAGGCAAATAAGAGTAAAAAAACTCCTATGAAAGAATCATACATCAAAGCAGATGCTGAATCATAAGTACTAAATTGCCGAAAGATCCTCTCCGTCCGTGAGCTGAAACAAGAAGTACACCGCTCACACAAAAGGACACTATGGGATAGAGGATCCTGAATTAAATTTAGTAAGAAAGGCATGCAGGAGGACTCATATAAAAAGGGACAAAAGTCCAGAAGCACAAAAAGTGCTAAAGTGGCATGGGAATGAGGAACAAACAAATATTTCTGTTTACCATATACTACAACCCTGTGGTGTCCAAGCTATCTGCTACCTGAAGACAAAAGTAATAATGAAACTCATTCTTTGGCCTCAACAGAGTTATCCAGACTTGAAAATCTTGGTTTCCATTCTCCCAAATTGGACTATCATCAATGATTAAAGGTATACACTTCTGTCATTTGAGAAATCAGGATAGCTGGAAGAATTCAATAGATGCATTTATTGTTAAATAGTCTGTCACTCAAAGAACAATCACCCAGAGATCTAGGTTCACTAGGGGATCACCAGTTGTTGCAGCCGCAACCGTTCTCCCCTAATTTCTTAAAATTTTGGGCCCCTCCTCATGATTTAGCGTTGTTCTTAACTCGTAGGATCCTGGAACTTATTGGTCGGGTTTTAATTTCGAATGATTGTGCAGACTGATTTTCAGCCGGTTTCAAGGGTTTCCTGGGTTTGAATTTTGTGATTGATCGCAGATGTGAGTTTGGTTTACTAGCCAGTGATAAATCGGATCTTTTTTTCTTTGAGTCCGCAGTTTCGGAAGTAAAATTGGTTTTAAACCTTTGCTGATTTTCTGTTTTAAGAAAGCTTCCAAACATTTTTTTTTTTTGTTAAATCGGGCATCACAATATGTTGAATCGGTTGCTTTGGTCCTTTTCCCTTCCATCGTTGCGGCTCCGAAAGTGGCTTAGCGTCCGAAGCATAAAGAGATCCGACTGCCGATGCGTGTTGACCCTTTTCGTCGCGGACCCATAGTTTTTCTCTTCCACCATTGCAGCTGGGAAAGTCATCTGGCTTCCGATGTGGTTACCCTTCCGATTTCCGATTGGGAATTTTCCCGCCTTTCGGTCACTTGTCCGTAACCTATGTCTCTTCCGTCGTTGTGACTGGGAAATCCATTTAGCCTCCGATGTTAATATCCTCCGATTGCTGATTTAAGATCTTCCCGCTTGCGGATTGGTCTACCCTTCCGATGTTGGTATTTTGAGCCACCGATGAGTTTCCCATTTGCCGCCGTTGGTGATGTTTGTCGATCCTGGAGGTGGTCGAGGTAGTGGTGTCGGCGTTGAACAAGTGGTGTACCTGGCCATTTCTTTTGGGTTGGCCATTTCAGTTGGTATAATTTGCTGCTTTGTTTTATAATGCGGTCCCAATGAATGATACACTCTGTTGAATCGCAGGTGGACTCAAAGGACGTCTCCAGACTACCGCGGTGCGAAGGCATAGCGAGGAAGTTTTGGGGAAAGGTTGAACCGTGGCCTTCAGAATCTCGAGGAGGACAAACAAAGGAAAAAACAAAATGGATGGTGACAAAGGCATAGACCCGAAAGATCTATCTGTTACTAATCAGATCATGAACACATATAGAAAATAAGATGAGAATATGAAGCGTTTTGAAGGAAGGGAAAAGTCACACGTTTGGGGGAAATCGAAATGATCTACTATTTTGTTTAAATACTTGAAAGTTAGAAGTTAAAAGGGATTTTTCCCTGGCAAACTTGTAAACCTTTTGCTTGTAAGAGGAACTATTTCGTTTTACAAACCAGAAAGTGAAAATTTTACCTGTTGGAGAAAGTGCTATGTGGAATGGATCAATGCGTTTAAATGAGCAATGTTGAATGTGAACTATTTCGTTTTTAGCTGTGTCTCATTAGCTGTAAGAGTGT
Organism: Pseudotsuga menziesii; assembly: GCA_001517045.1. NCBI lineage: Eukaryota > Viridiplantae > Streptophyta > Pinopsida > Pinales > Pinaceae > Pseudotsuga > Pseudotsuga menziesii. The sequence continues at coordinate 790,184 of LPNX010281046.1, forward strand.
TCTAATTTCTTGAACCTATGTTCTTGTCTGAAGATTCTTTAGTATTTTTATGGTGTTCTTCCACTATGAGTAATGGGATGTTTTAATTGTTGATGAGCTATCTTGTCATGTATACTTTTACTTCTGTTTATATGTTTGGTTATAAGAACAGCTATCTGTGATGTGCCATAACACCTGAACAATATTGCATTAGTCATGAATTGATCCAGCTCTCTATAGATAGTTTAGTTAGTTTTATTTTATTACTGTTTGTATGATTTAGATGCTTGTGAGTTCCAAGACGAGAGGTAAGAACCTGCGCATCACATTGTGAATGCTCTCTGCATATTTATCACTCTGCATTGTTAATTAGGCACGTGCATTTCATAATTTAAGTCAAAATACAAAATCTCGGTGGACCGGGCCGTAATAAATCCCTTTGTTTTGTTACTTGACCTACGGTAGCCGGACCGTAAACCGGAAGGATTCCCTACACCAAATAGTCACGGGCTAGTTGGGAACGTTGACTGGGGAGAATCCCTTACTGTTGTTGCCTGTGAATTTCCGGGCCTCAACAAAACATCAACAAAATAGAACCGAAAACAATCTTAAAACAAATAAAAACACTAAAAACAAAAGTAAAGGCTGAATGACAGACTGAACTATGGGTCTGAAAGGGTGGCTGAATAACAGACTGAACAAGTTGTCCAAATAACAGGTTGCATAGTAAAAATAGTAAAAACTAACCTAAATGAACTAATCTTTAGCTAAAGCCATGCAAATGTAATTCTAATTCATTGGAATAGTAAATAAACCTATTTAACAACAAATTAACCTTAAACTAATTCATGAACAAAAGGGATCATTTGCATATTAAACTAATAAACAAATTGGAAATTAACTTGCATAAATTCAAAACAGGAAAGGAAATAACATAATTGAATCTATTATAAATTCATGACAACAAATTATTCTATATTCTTGAAAACAAAGACTGAAAGTAATGCTGAAAATGAAAATAACCGGAAACAAAATGAATAAAAGCAAATAACTGAAAGCAAGCTATGCGCGCATCTAACTAATTAACTTTTGAAATAAAACTAACTTAACGTATTGCAGAAAACAAATAGAATAGCATTTACTATAATCTACTGGAAACAAACTAGAAATTGAACTAGACTAGCTAAAACAGAAAAGAAACTAAGCTAAACAAAGAAAATGAACCTTTGGTTGATGAGGGGCCCTCTCAGCAATCAGGGGTGATGCCTGGCTAACGTCTACTTAAATGCAATATTCAATAGCAATGCATACAGCTCTTTATTCATGGTGGAACAAAAATACAAAGTTCAAGAGTAAATTACAGTAATAACTCTTTTTCTAACTCTGCTAATTGACTGATTTTCTAGCTAACTGAGCTCTCCCACAGAGGCTGATTTATATAATGATTTATAGGGATGAGCAAGTCGACCCTTTAGTGGTCGACTACTCTCTAAATTTAGTTGACTATAATGGATTTTAACTGATCACAGGCCACGCATAAACATTTTCCTTCTTCAATGCAATTCTGGTTCTTTTCACTAGACGATATACACACAGGTTCCTTCTCCAGTGCAAACGATCTGCAGAGGTGGAGCACGACTCCTTCTTCAGTGTGATTGGTGGTGATCCAAGGTAGCATACATGATGGGTCTTCTAGAATGCAATTCATTCTATTCTTTAAACGCACAAACTAGTGGTAGTTTGGAGTTAGGAAGAGGAGGCCACGGGCGATCCTGCTAGGGCTTGAGTTGAATGCATCAATCCAACGCATGGATGGTTGATTTGGTGGCGAGTGAAGGAGAACGTAGGCTGGTGAACATTCTAGAACATGGATTCATAACCCAGACGCTTGGATAACATAATGTTGGAAGCTGGTTCCCGTTTTAAATGGTCAAAATTAATTCTTAGCAGCACACAGTCTGATGGGAGATCTGGATGGAGTGTTGAACGGAAGGATAGGACATGAGATGGATACATTGGGCCTCGATCTAGGGTGAATGGAGTGTCTATCTGCTAGTGTGCTTTAGTACTGGAGTCTTCAGCAACAAATTTCGACATCTAGCAAACCACCAGTGAGTTTAACGCAACAGGCTAAATGATGAGCTGGACATCGAGCTGGACATGCTGTGCGAAAATCAAGTTGAATCCCTTTTCAATATTAACTTGGCCCAAAGATATTATAAAACCTGTAAACAATTATACAAACTAATTAATACATCAAATATGCTTTAATAATATTATTTTTAATTGATTAAACCATAAAAAATGATAATAATAAAATAATTTCATATAAACCTTAAAAACACTCATACATGAAGTTGAATAATAATCTGCATGACATAAAACATACAAAATATGATGAAATATGTATTTAAATGAATAATTTATCTGCCAAAAATGATAACAAATCGAGGATCAACATTTCCCCAAACCGGAGAAATGCCAGGTCCCACTGAGCAAAAAGACAGAAAAACAATTTAGAAGAAGGTGAACTAGCAACTGCCTTCAACTTGGCAAATGAAGAAGGTAATTTAAACTTCACTCTATTAACCTATAACTTAAAAATAACATATCTTTTATGTCACATATTTATATGAAAATTAAAAAAGACTTTATTGGATTTCTCAACATTCTTAAATAAACAGTTTTCAAGTTTAAAATAATGTTATCATTTATAAGGTTTTGAAATTAATTCGACCATGTCCAAAGTAAAACTTTGGATAGGTTGAACAAAATCATAAATCACATCTTGAAAAGAAAGAAGATTAATCATTTTCATGCATAATTAATTGGATAAAAGGATAGGATTATTAATAATAAAATGATATGGAAGTAAAAACTATTTGCTTAAAAACAAAATTTGGTTAGCAAATTTTAGTCACCATTTTTACTCAGGTTGCTATTTGATATTTCATTTGCCTTCATTCGATTCTTCATATGGTGAGACCATATTGAATTTTGCTGTAAAATATGCTTCAAGCAATAACCAAATTCCACTGTTTATATTCCTAAAAATACTTATCATTTGTTAGAGATAAACAAATTTATCAAAAATAAAAATAATCTAATTTTTCAAATCAAATCCATCTTCCCCCAAACCAAAGATATGGCTTGTGCCATACAGAGAGAAGAAATGATTGTTCCAAAAAAATAGAAAAAATGCTAGCATGCTGTTAATTAGTAAAAAAACTAACTAGTAAATGGAAATGGTTCAGAAATGTATATTTATGAAAAAGAAAACAGTGCTTAGAAAGACCATGCAAAATGAGAATAATATAATTAAAATAATACCATAGGGAAAAACTAGCCATCCATGCCTCATTGTAAAGATATCCTGTCATCATCAAGTATTTCAAGTGTACCCCGGAGTGTGTGAGATTTATAGCTATAGGTCCCATTTCTAAGATAATGACATCTTAGATATATGCGGAATTAGACGGCTGAGGCAAAGTCAACTTAGAGCCATTCTCAAATGACATTATAAACAATTGGCCATGACATAATATTTTTTTTTTGAAATTTTTTTCATATATTAACACTGTGTGATGAACTATGTGTATAGTGGTGTATTAACCAGATCTCATTTACCAGATATTGCCCCGCTTCCAGCAGGCCTGTTCAGTACCCCAGTAGGTTTATCTTAGTACCATGCAACCATAGCCCCGCTGCCAGTGAACCTGTTCAGTACCCCGATGGTTTTACTTGAATTTATTGAGCTTCCTATTATAAGGTTTTTACTTAGCATTGACCCGCTGCCAGCAGGCCTGTTCAGTACCCTGGTGGTTTTTCCTTGTATAATGATATTAAAGATATGGAAGTCGATTGGTACTAGAGCGTGTTAAGCCTTGCTAAACACATAATTCAATTTTTTCTAAGTTATAAGTAATTTCATAATGGATAGACTAATAAAACATGTCAAAAGAGAATAACTGAAAGTTGTTCTTTAACCTAAGAGTCCTTCTTTATAAAGTAAAGTAATGTTCCCCACGGATAAAAAATTCCACTTACTTTTGAGTTATCACCAAAATACTCAAGAGACAAGTTTTGATAACAAGTATAGGATGAACAAGTAATCCATAGGTGAAAAATAAAGATGTGAAAAATATGATAATGAAAGTGGGTCTTATCAAGCAACTATTTAAAAGAATAAATCAGAAATATACATGTCTGAATCAAAATACCAAAAACTATATGAATCATAACAGAATTGGTTAAGTATGATATATAAAGGATTGATATGTAAAATTATCCGTATAAGCTGCAAATTTTGAAATTACCCTAAAAAAGATTAAAATATCTGATAAGTATTTAGCATACTTTCCTTGTCTAAGTAATATTTTGTTAGCTACTCATAGAGATAATATATTTGTAATCACTGCAAAACCTCTTGTTAGATTATTCAATTTATTCGTAAAGATATAAAAGAAAAAGAGTCATGTGTAAACAACTTATTAGAAACGACTCTTATTTATTCAAAGCAACAAACACATATTTACATATATATGCAAGTGATAATAACCCAAAATATTTCAAGGATCAGGAGGAGGAGGAATAGCTTCCCCTTCAACTAATTCCATTTCATTTTGCTGCAAAACATTTTGTATGAAATCCTATTTAGATGTCAGTTGGTGATAGAGCCTAAGTCTATGTCAATTTACTACAAAAGAAATTTATGAGCCATCAATTGTTTTAATTTTTACCGATCCATTGTCAAATGTTGTAACTACTTCGTATGGACCCATCCAACGGGTAGTTAATTTCCCTTTAAAATTTTTAAACCGTGAATTGAACAGTAGTGCCCAATCTCCAGTATTAAACTGCTTTTTCTTAATAAATTTATCATGCCATGTTTTTCGTTGATTTTGTATTAACATTGTTCTTTGAAGTGCATCTTGCCTAATTTTGTCTCATTCATTAATTTGTAATATTTGTTGTTTCTGTGCTTCATCCAAATTCATGCCTAAGTGTGCTGCCATATGAAAAGTTTTAACTTGAAACTCAGTAGGTAAAAGGACTTGTTTGCCATATACTAACTCATAGGGGGTATGTCCAGTAGTGTTTATCCATGTTATCCTATAGGCCCATAAAGCCTCTAGAAGTCTATCTGCCCAATCCTTATGATGTAAGTGAATGGTCTTAGTTAAGATGGATTCTAATACTTTATTAGTTGATTCTACCTGACCATTAGCCTAAGGGTGTTAAGGTGAATATTTGCAATGTCGGATGCCATATTTCATAGTAAGTTCTTTCATTAATTTAGAATTAAACTGAGTACCTTGATCTATGACAATTTCTCTGCGTACACCAAACCAGGTGAATATTTCTTCATATATAAATTCTGCTACCGATTTCTCTATGGCTCTAAATAAAGGTTTACCTTCTACCCACTTGGTGACATAGTCCGTACAAACTAAGGTATATTTCTTTTTACAAGACATGGGAGAAATTGGTTCCACAAAATCAAGAGCCCATTTCTTAAAAGGTTCAATCATGACTTGGGGTTGTAAAGGCATTTTATTAGATGACGTAGGTCTACCCATTATTTGGCAACTATCACATCCTTTAACATATTTGGCAGCATCCTTAAAAATTCTTGGCCAATAATAACCAGAATGTAAGACTTTATATGTTGTCCTCTTATCAGAAAAATGTCCTCCACATGGTCCATCATGGCATGCATGGAGGATGTTTGTCATTTCATCCTCCCGCACACATCGTCAATAATAAGATTGGGACCAATTCAGAAGAGATCGTCATTAACCCAAGAATAATTAGAACTCTGAACTATAATACAACACTTCTCATGTGGAGACAAATGGTTTGTTATTTTCCCCGTTTCTAGATAATTGGAAATATCCACAAACCAAGGGGTTTGAACAGATACAGCAAATAGATGTTCATCAGGAAAAGTGTCATCAACTGGTTTAGTACCGTCTTCATGCTGAATACAAGAAAGGAAATCTGCTGCGATATTTTCTTTTCTAGGTCGATCAATGATGGTAATGTTAAATTCTTGCAATAAAACAAGCCACCAGGTCACTCTACCATTGGTAATCAGTTTATTCATCAGAAATATAATGGTGAAGTGATCGGTATGCACAAAAACTTCATAACCTGTGACATAATGATGAAATTTATTAATAGAATAAACTACTGCCAAAAATTTCTTTTTGGTAACGGTATAATTTAATTCGGTAGGGGTCAGATTTTTGCTTGTCCTTCTTTTTGGCCGAGGACTCCTCCTATGGCCGTATCAAAGGCATCGGTAGATATGTGAAAAGGAAGGTACCAATCAAAACCCCTAAGTATTGGTGCCACTGATAGTTTAGCTTTTAATATTTCAAAAGAATTTTGACAGGATTCTGTCCACTGGAATTATGAGTCCTTTGTAAGTAACTTAAACATTGGTGTAACTATTTTAGTAAAATTTTCAATAAAGAGGCGGTAATAGCCTGCATGACCAAGGAAGCTTCTTACCTCTTTCTGGATTTTTGGAGAGGGGAGACCAACTATTACTTCGATCTTAGCAGGGTCTACCTTAATTCCTAGGGAAGAAATATGGTGTCCTAAAACTATACCTTTTTTCAGTAACGTTTTACACTTTTCATGATTGAGGGCTAGGTTTGTCTCTTGACATTGGATCAGAACTTTCTCTAGGTTGTCAAGAGCTTCTTGAAAGGTGTTACCATAGGCTGTGAAATCATCCATATATACTTCAACACAATCATGTATAAGATCAGAGAAAATTCCTAAGACTGCTTGCTGAAAAGTGGTAGGTGCATTACATAAGCCAAATGGCAAGACTCGATAAGAAAATGTTGCCCAAGGGCATGTAAAATTGGTCTTATCCTGATCTTCAGGTGCTATTAAAATCTCGTTGTAACCACTATACCCGTCAAGAAAAGGAAAAATATCATTTACCTAATAGAGTATCTAACACTTGATCAATAAAAGGAAAAGGGAAGTAGTCTTTAAGTGTAGCTTTGTTTAACTCTCTAAAATAAACACAAATACGCCATTTCAATGTAACTTTCTTCGGAACTAATACTAAAGGAGATACCCATTTACTATCGGAAATAGGATAGATAAAACCAGTAGTGAGGATTTTTTGTAATTCGTCTTTTACTATATCCTTTAGAGAAGGATTCATCCTCCTCTATTGTTTCCTTACAGGTGAAATGCTTGGATCCATATAAATATGGTGAATGCAGGTATCAAGGTGTATACCCTTCATATCGGTGTATTCCCATGTGAATTCTCTATCTTGTTTCTTAAGAACTTTAAGTACCTGTGCTTATTGGTTTTCACTTAATCCAGCGTTTATATGTAAGAATTTTTCAAGGCCAACCTCACAAGGTATGGTATATGGTCATGTATTCTCTTCAATTGTGAAGACATGTGGTGTTTCTGTAAACATTGAGAGAGCCATATTCTCTTGAAACTCATTTCCAAAAATCTGATCGACTTGAGCAAAAGACTGAGGGAAATATGTACAGGTTGTTGAAGAGACAAACTAGTTTAATACATTCTCAATGGTCTGCTCCTGAAGTGCTAAAGAAAAATTACTAGGAAGGGAGAGATCATCAAAGTCTTCATCCCCAAAGGAACAATTTAACCATCTTGAATTTTCAGTTATTGGTTGTGCTGAGGGGTATAAAATAAGTCTTTGTGTAGACAACCCATTGGAAATAGTCATCTCTCCATCCCTACACCATATAAAAGCATTTATGGTGGCTAACCATGGTATTCCCAAGATAATAGGATGTCCTTTAGAAGGATCCTTTGCTTCCATGACCATAAAGTCGACAGGGTATTCCCATGAAGCTACTGATACAGCAATGTCATCCAGGACTCCAGCAGGTTTTACTGTAGTGCGATCTGCTAGTTCTAGGATGGAAGGGGCAGGTCGAAGAAATTGTCCTAACTGTAAAACTTATAAAACTGCGGTGGTCATAATGTTAATAGCAGATCCTACATCGATTAATGTATTCTCTATGGCGGTGTTGTTTATAATTACAGTCACTACTGGGTTTCCTAGATTTGCATATTTTGCAATCCAGGACTGACCTGTCATACATTTAGACATTTCTCCTATAACATGAATTGTAAGAGGGTCCTTTTGCTTCTTTCCTGCGTGTTTAATACATAGCTCTTTTGTTACCTTACTATAGATAGGTATATCTTTGATAGCTTGTAATAGAGGGATCTTAATACAAATGTTCTTTAATTCATTCAAAATGTTATACTCCAGATAAACTACAGGTTTTTCTATTACTAATCTTTCTGGAAATGGAGGAATTATTTTCTCCTGAATAGTTTCTTGTGGAGAATGGGTGTATACTAGAACCTTTGGAATGGTCACATCTTCCAAAATAAAACCATTCACAGGTTCACTTGAATCTTCTTCTTGTGGAAATTGAACCCAGTGTTAGAACAATTACACTCACATCAATTGCCAATTACACATGCAAAATTACTCACAAAGGAGACTGAATATGGAGTAGAACACTAATCTGTATTGAATAAGTGTACAATAGCCAACCCTGTGAAGTCATAGGGTGCCACAATAAATAATTACATGAGGGATTCGAATGCATGAATATGCCATTCGAATCTAGTCAAAAGCAGGCTTACTAAATCTAAGCAAATCCCCCATAGGTGCATAAAGCAGTTTCCAAAACTGTCTAGGAGCTCACGAATTGGAAAAATCAATTAGGCAAGCTAAAAGGTAATGGAAGGACAAATCATACATGCTTTTCATAGGAGAAAAGAGTGGAGGATTTGGAGGACAAAAAACAAGTTAACTTCACCTAGTCAAACTTTCCCAATTGCCTTAAAACACTGAAAAAGCAGGCAATAAACCAGAAAAAGAAGACATGCGCTAGGGAGGCTAAAAATAAAGCAAATTTGATTCTAGGAGGTTTCCCAAGTGCTTCGTGACTCAAAATTAGAAATTTTTACCACTATGGATGTGTAGATGACAACTTGCATAAGGTGGAATATGGAAACTAGGCAAATAAGACAAAAATGGATTAATTAATGTCTAAGGTAGCTAACTATGGGTTGATTATTCTAACACCCCCCTTTAATCTTGACTTATGAGTAATATATCAAAAAATTATAGGTCCTAGCAACAAGGCTTAGTCACCCTTTACATACTGCATGTCCATTTAACCAAGGAAAGAGGCAAAAAACCCAGTGGGAAAATCCTCCCTTAAACATGGACTGTAAAACAAAATTTGGAAATATTGTCATCACTCATGCTTCATAGCATGATCAGAAATCCCCAGCAGTGATTTGATATTGCTGAATGTCTTCTCACAAAAAAATTTGGTGAAGATATCAGCTACTTGTTCTGAAGATGAACAAAAGAGTAGGTGAATGGTGTCATCATGCACAAGCTGTCTGATGTAGTGCATATGGATCTCAATGTGTTTGGTTCTCTGATTCTGAACTGGATCATTGCAGATTCGAATGGTACTATAATTATCATAGTATATAGTATTTGATTATTCTGATTCGAAGCCACACTCTACAAGTAACCCCTACAACCATAAACATTGAGTTGCTGCATTTACAACTCCTCTGTACTCTGCTTCTGTAGATGAGAGTGCAATGGCACTCTGTTTCTTGCTTGACCAGCTGATTGGCCCTTCTGCAAGCATGAACACGTATCCTGATGTTGACTTTCGATCTATGCTGTCACCTGCCCAATCACTGTCAGTAAACCCAATCAAATCAAGATCAGATTTAGCTTTATAGAAGATCCCATGTGTCCTTGTTCCCTTAACAAAGTTAAGGATCCTTTTGGCTATTTTCCAATGGATCTCATGAGGCTGATCCATGTATCTAGAAGCCACACTTACTGCATAAGAAATATCAGGTATAGTATGTGTAAGATACAACAAACATCCAATCAATTGCCTATACAGTGTATTGTTTACCATAGGTGAAGAGTCAGCTTCTTCAAGCTTCACTCCTGAAAGGAAAGGAGTCTTGCTTGGCTTGCAATCCTTCATTTTGAATTTTTTCAGCAAATCCAAGGCATACTTGGACTATTGCACCTTGATTCCAGCTTTGGTTTGAGCAATCTCAAGCCCCAAGAATTGGCTCAATAGCCCCAAATATGTCATGGAGAAGGCATGGTTCATTGCATCCTTCAAGGAAGCAATTTCATCCTTTGAGATTCCTGTAATGAGAAAGTCATCAACATATAAAACAATGATCATTAATGAACCATTAATCAGCTTCAAATAGACATTTGGATATGATTTGCATCGAACAAAATTTAGTGATAGAAAAGAGCTATCAATCTTGGCATACCAAGCCCTGGGGGCTTGCTTAAGCCCATACAATGACTTCTTTAGCCTGCACACAAGAGATGGGTTAGTAGCAAATCCTTGAGGCTTCTGCATGTATATCTCTTCAGTGAGATATCCATTCAGTAAAGCACACTTCACATCCATGTGATGTACTTCCCATTGCTTTGAAGTTGCAATGGCTAAGGCTAGCCTAATGGAGTCCATCTTTGCCACTGGTGCAAAGGTCTCATTGTAGTATGTGCCATGAACCTGTGAGTAGCCCTTGGCTACCAATCTGCCCTTTTACTTCAGTGGTGAACCATCAGCAGCAAATTTGGTCTTGTACACCCACTTACACTGAACTAGCTTCCTCCCTGGGGGAAGATCTACCAGCTCCCAAGTGTTGCTCTTCTGGAGTGAGTTGAACTATTCCTTCATGGATGCTTGCCATCTTGGATCTTCTGCTACATATTCATATGTCTAAGGATTTGATTCAACCATTAGATAGCATTTCTCATAAAACATAGGATATTTCATGCATAGAGCACTCTCAAATTGAGATCTAGTCCTCCTAGGGTCATTAGGATTTCCAGCTAGTTCTCCAGCTGCATGAATGGTATTGGCAGCCCATTTTGGCCTTGTAGGGATGTTAGGATATGCAATAAAATAATCATTATCAGACATATCAGAATCATCATGTTCAACTATCTCTTCACTTACATTCAGAGGTTCTGGTGGTGAAGAGGATTCTCCAACTTCCACTGCTGCTAGGGGTTCTTCTTGAAACTGAACACACCTTTCAATAAAGGATTTATTTGTGCTCAAATTGATCAGATTGTAACCTTTTGAATCTTCATAGTACCCAACAAATAGACACTCTTGGCTTTGGGGCTGCAAAGCCTTTCTCTTTTCTGTTGGAATTCTAGCGCAAGCCCTTGAGCCAAAAATCCTGAAATGGGTCACATCTGGCTTGTGCCCACTCCATGCTTCGAAAGGAGTCATACCATAAAGCTATTTATGAGGCACCCTATTCTGGATATAGGCTGCATAGTTTATAGCTTCGGCCCAGTACTTTGGTGGCAAAGTCTTAGCCTCCATCATGCATGTTGCCATCTCTTTCAGTGATCTGTTCTTCCTCTCAGCAACACCATTCTGTTGTTGTGTGTAAGGGATAGAATGCTGCATCTAAATACCTGCATCTGCACAATATTGAATAAAATTAGACTTGACATACTCACCACCATTTTCCGATCTGAGGACCTTGAGTTTCCTCCCAGACTGGTTTTCAACCAAAGCCTTAAAGACTTTGAAGAGGCCAAAAAATTCAGACTTGTGTTTTAGGAAGTAAACCCAGCAATACCTGGAAAAGTCATCTATGAAATTAAATGCATATTTGGCCTGAATCATTGACATATGAGGGAATGGGCCAGCAACATCACTGTGGATCAACTCAAGAGGTGCAAAGGTTCTCTCATGACTAGCTCTCTCAAATTTATGCTCTGGATGTTTTCCAAGGATGCAACCTTGATAGACTCCTTTGGAAAACTTAATCTTTGGTAACCCTATGACCATTTCTTTTTCACTAAGATCAGAAAGATACTTGTAATTTAGGTGGCCAAATATTTCATGCCAAAGCTTGCTTGCCTCATTAGCATGAATCAAAAGAGCAGAGGGGTTTGAGTAGGGTAGGAAGTGTGAGAACATGTATACCTTCGAAGTATGATTTGCAACTCCTTTTGCAATGACTTTACCACTTGAGATCTCTGTGATCTCAACTTCATCAAGGGAGAATATGACCTTCTTTGGATACCCTGTGTGGGTCATCTAATACACTAATAAAAGGTTAGAGGCAAGACCTAGAACATACAACACATTGCTGAACTTACCATGATCAAGATCAATCCTCCCTTTGCCCAAACTTCCAGTGAGAGATTCATCTCCTTGTACTATTGGTGGACCTTTCGACATGTCAAGTGAGGTGAATGCATCCTTGGTCGAAACCATATGTCTTGAAGCTCTAGAATCAATGATGAAACTAGGTGAGCTTGATGTGCCAGCAACCAATGCATGAAATCTCTCTCTGTCTTCTGAACTTTATCCTCCTTCCCTCTTCTTTGAGCTATCTAGAAGGGAGATGCCATTCTTCTCCAGGAGTTGGGTCAGCATATCTATTTTATTCTTCATGAAGGAGCTCTCAGAATGATTTCCCTTACTGCAGTATGTGCACTTGCTCATTTCTCCTTTGTTCTTCTTCTTCTGGTACTTCTTCTTGGAACCTTGAGGCTCCTTCGAAGACATGTTCTTGTCTCTCTTTTGCTTAGGTGGATTTTTAGCTTTATTTTTTCTTTTTGAATCCACCCTTGAATCTCCAGCAACCAGAGCTTGGTCCTTGGATGGTTTGATGGTGCCCATCATCACCAATTTATCTTGTTCTTGTGTGAGAGATTCCATGAAATCTGCAAGGCTAGGCATCTTCCAGGCTCGAGCTGTCAACTTTGTGGCATAGAAGGTCGAAAAAAACACTGAATAGTCAGGGCCAAGCTTTGAGAGTATGGCCAAGACCAGCTGATCATCCTTCTTTTCGATCCCACATTGTTTTAGGTGCAAAACAAGTGCTTTGAACTTGGAAAAATAGAGTTGCAGGGATTCAAAGCTATTGGGACTCAGGGAGATCAATTCATTTTCAATTTGATGTCCCCTAATCTCATATATCTTTCCAAAAATATCAACAAGCTTCTCCCATACTTCATTCGGTGATGTCAATCCATCAAGATGGAAAAGGAGGTCTCTGGATATACTCAGACACAAGAGACCATAGGCCTCATCCCTCCTATTGTGCCATTTTATTTTCTTTGCAGCTGCATTGGGCTCTGCTTCTATTGCCATAGTCACTCTGTAGAGGCCTTTCTCTCTCAACAGTATCTCCATCTCTGCTTTCCATTCAAAGAAATTAAATGGAGTCAAGATGATCTTCTGAGATTGATCCATAGCTCAGAAATTGTCCTGTCAGTCAGCAGAATGCTCCCAGTCAATGATGTCGAACCTAAAAAACAAATTGGAGGGAGAGAAATTGATCTACAAAGGCTCTGATACCATGTGTAAATTAAACCCAGTGTTAGAACAATTACACTCACATCAAATGCCAATTACACATGCAAAATTACTCACAAAGGAGACTGAATATGGAGCAGAACACTAATCTGTATTGAATAAGTGTACAATAGCCAACCCTATGAAGTCATAGGCTTCCACAATAAATAATTACATGAGGGATTTGAATGCATGAATATTCCATTCGAATCTAGTCAAAAGCAGGCTTACTAAATCTAAGCAAATACCCCATAGGTGCATAAAGCAGTTTCCAAAACTGTCTAGGAGCTCACGAATTGGAAAAATCAATTAGGCAAGCTAAAAGGTAATGGAAGGACAACTCATACATGCTTTTCATAGGAGAAAAGAGTGGAGGATGTGGAGGACAAAAAACAAGTTAACTTCACCTAGTCAAACTTTCCCAATTGCCTTAAAACACTGAAAAAGCAAGCAATAAAGCAGAAAAAGCAGACATGCGCTAGGGAGGCTAGGAATAAAGTAGATTTGATTCCAGGAGGTTTCCCAAGCGCTCCATGACTCAAAATTAGCAATTTTGACCACTATGGATGTGTAGATTACAACTTGCATAAGGTGGAATATGGAAACTAGGAAAATAAGACAAAAATGGATTAATTAATGTCTAAGGTAGCTAACTATGGGTTAATTATTCTAACATTTCTTCTTCGTTTGGTTCCTGTATGATGACTGATGACTTGGGACTATTATTCACAACTCTACCCGATCTTAATTGAATTTCATGTATAGGTGCAGTCAAGATAAGGTATGAGGGAAGTGTTTGCAAATCAATGTTGTTAAGAGCTTGAGTTGGTTTATTGTTAGGTTTAGGTATCGGCTATGCAGGTCACAATGTCAGTTGAGGAATATTTGAGTTATGAAAGTGATGAGGTTTTTGTGTGATAAAAGGAACTGAAGGTACAATCCCAGGCGGTATTTGCTGGAAATTTGTTTGATTCTGAGGATAAGGATGATTAGGTGCAGGAACAGGTTGTGGCTGAGGATATGGTTGTCCTATCCATCCTTGTGACCAATTTTTTTTTGTGGAAATTGAGGAAGAGGATACTCAAATGGCCAATTCTGCCAGCTAGAATTGTTCCATTGTTAAGGTGGTTGATATGGAGGATAATAGATTAGAGGTTGTGGTGAAAAGTTTGGATATGCTGGTTGGTTCCAAGGTTTCCAAGGAGGCCTCCTAGATGTTTTAGCTACATCCCCACTCTTATATATGGCTTACAATCCAAGCAAGGATGGGAAGTTATTTGTTGGATGCTCTTCCGTACAGATGTGACATACAGAGATGTTGTTTAATGGACATTCCCTTTGGGGATGTTTAGTTCTACATCTTGGACAAAAGATACTCATTGTTGCTCGTTCTACATCCTACATTTTCTTGGCTTGTAAAGAATCTAGTTGGGAACCCATTGCTCCTAATATATCATTCTTAAAGTTCTCCAATAGGTTTCCTAACTCTACTCTTGTAACTCCACTTGAACTAGGAACATTTCCTCTTATATTCTTACTAAAAGGCTCTTGAAAATTTTTCACAACTTTCCCCCTACTGCTAGAATAACTTTTACACATCTCACCGATATGTACAAAATTTTTATGAGAAATATTACCAGCTACCATGAGATTAAGACTCTCTAACAAGTCCTCGGAGATTCCCTTAAGGAAAAGTGTACATACTACATCTTCTCGGAGGTCATTATATTTAGACTTATGTAATGTATAAATAAACCTCTCGAGATAATCTTCCAGGCTCTCGTCTTCAAGTTGTTGTATCTTGAATATATCATATCGAGAGTCCTTAGGTTTGCATTATTCTTAATATTTTCACAAGAATGAGGTTTTCATATCATCCCAAGTCCGGATAGAAGATTCTCCTAATCCTATGAACCATCTCAAGGCGGAATACTTGAGTGTAGCAAGAAATAGTTTTAGTTTGTGAGCATCTTATAGATAATTTTAACTCCTACAAAGGATATCGAACTTGAACAGGAATGTGTCTGGGTCCTCATTAATTTTTCCATAGAAAGTAGGCAAGGAGGAAGGAGGGATGTTTTACATAGTTACATCTTGCATTATATCTAAGATAGGGAACCCAAAGGTAGCCTCGGTTCAATTTTCCCCTTCTCCCTCTTCATTTCTAACTTCATCATGATCTTCATTTTCTCCCTGTCTCTCCATATAAGCTAGATTCTTAACATAAATATACCTAGGAGGCTCCTTTCGAGGTGATAAGGAGGCATCCCAACGTTCTTTTTTGGGAGAGATCTTCCTCTGATCAACCGTGTTTTTATTGAATCCTAGAGGGATAGTAGGTTCTACTGTAGAAGTTTCAATTTACGAAATAACTTGATCTACTGAGGTTCCAAAGAGAGATTTTACTTGAGCATGATCAACAAAGTCAACCAAACTCCGATCTCCTACTAGTGAAAAAGTTGTGTTAATTGGATTTGAAACTAGTGGAGGGATAGGGATTTCTAATGGATTATCTTCTTGAACATCCTCAGGAACAAGGTCCTGAAGACCTTCTTCCAAGTTTTCTCCTTCTATGGCTTCTCCATTAATATCTTCTAAGGGAGTTTCTTTATATTTCAGGGTAGCTACTTCCTATAGGCGTCTTTCGATACCTTTCTGGTGAGTTAGTAGTTGGGGAATTACGTCCCCTACGGTAGTTAGTAGGGATTTCGATAACTTTTCTGGTATTGATAAATCTACCCTGAGAATCTCTAATTCTACTCATGAAAGAATTTTAAACTAAAGAAAACCTATGCTACTACTGTTGATGGATTTCGGGGTGCCTATTATAACAAATGCGCAGGTTCTTACCTCTCATATTACCACTCCCTCGCTACCAACCTATTAATAAACTTCATAAATAATTCTACTCTACCTTACAGAACAACTCTCCGAAAATGGCGCCAAAAGTGTTGAGTGTTATAATGTCTAAATTAATCCACCTATTCTTTAATTATCAACTGGGGTTGGTAAGCTTAGAGTTGACACAAAATATATGCGAAGGTAGAGAGTGTCGTGTAAATATTTAACAAACAAAATACCAAAAGATCTTTCAAAATGAAAAACTGAGTCAAACTCCTAAAAATGAAATTAAGGTAACTAAACTGAGATAAAAGATTAACTAAACAAATAATCTATCTTATAACTTTGGACTAAAAAGGATATAATCAGCAACTTACTTATTAAAACAAACAACTAAAGTGCAAGGAAGACTTAACTTATAAGCAACTAGAAAACTTAATAGATAAAACTTAATAAGGAAAAGTTAAAAAGAAGTAAGGAGAAAACTATGATAAAGAAAACTTAAATAAAAGGAGCAAGTAGAAAACTTAATAAAGAAATATCTTTCGGTTATGTCCTACAGGTTCTTTCAACAATGAAACAATCATAAAAAGACAACCTAAAAACATACTAAGGAAAACACTAAATCTCGCATGCAAACAAATAAATCAATTCAAAAGGAATAGACACAAAACCATACAACCATAAGACAAAATCAGAAACAAAACTTAAAAATAACTTAAACTACATTCAAAGTAAAAGAAGTAAGGAAATGATAAAACTTTAATAAATAATTTAAAACAGCTAAACTTTAACTTGAATGTTAAACAAAACTATTATTTAACTATTATAGACAAAGCATAATTCAAACATCAACAAAACAGAACCGAAAACAATCTTAAAACACATAAAAACACTAAAAACATAACTAAAGGCTAAATGACAGACTGAACTGTGGGTCTGAAAGGGTGGCTGAATAACAGACTGAATAGGTTGTCCGAATGATAGGTTGCACAGTAAAAATAGTAAAAACTAACCTAAATGAACTAATCTTCAGTTGAAGCCATGCAGATGTAATTCTAATGCATTGGAAGAGTAAATAAACCTATTTAACAACAAATTAACCTTAAACTAATTCATGAACAAAAGGAATCATTTGCATATTAAACTAATAAACAAAATGGAAATTAACTTGCATAAATTCAAAATAGGAAAGGAAATAACAGAATTGAATCTATTCTAAATTCATGACAACAACTTATTCTATATTCTTGAAAAAAAAGATTGAAAATAATGTTGAAAATGAAAATAACTGGAAACAAAATGACTAAAAGCAAATAACTGAAAGCAAGCTATGCACGCATCTAACTAGTTAACTTTCAAAATAAAACTAACTCAATGTATTGCAGAAAACAAATAGAATAGCATTTACTATAATCTACTGGAAACAAACTAGAAATTAAACTAGACTAGCTAAAATAGAAAAGAAACTAAGATAAACAAAGAAAATGAACCTCTGGTTGATGAGGAGCCCTCTCAGCAATCATGGGTGATGCCTGGCTAACTTCTAATTAAACCCAATCTTCAATAGCAATGCATACAGCTCTTTATTCAGATGGTGGAACAGAGATACAAAGTTCAAGAGTAAATTACAGCAATAACTCTTCTCCTAACTCTACTAATTGACTGATTTTCTAGCTAACTAAGCTCTCCCACAGAGGCTGCTTTATATAATGATTTACAGGGATGAACAAGTCGACCCTTTAGAGGTCGACTGCTCTCTAAATTTAGTTGACTATAATGGATTTTAACTGATCACAGGCCAACGTATAAACATTTTCCTTCTTCAACGCAAGTATGGTTCTTTTCACTGGACGACGTACACACAGGTTCCTTCCCTAGCGCAAACGATCTGCAGAGGTGGCGCAAGACTCTTTCTTCAGCATGAATGTGGAATGGTGGCAACCCAAGGCATTGTACACGGTGGGTCTTCTAGAATGCATGTTGTTCTATTCTTTAAATGCACAAACTGATGGTAGTTTGGAGTCAGGCAAAGGAGGCCACAAGCGATCCTACTAGGGCATGAGTTGAATGCATCAATCTAGTGCATGGATGGTTGATGTGGTGGCAAGTGAAGGAGAACGCAGGCTAGTGAATAGTCTAGAACATGGCTTCATTACCTAGATGTGTGGATAACAGAACGTTGGTAGTTGGTTCACGTTTTAAATGGTCGGAATTAATTCTCAGCAGCAAGCAGTCTGATGGGAGATCTGGACGGAGTTCTAAACGAAAGGATGGGATGTGAGCTGGATATGTTGGGCATCAATCTAGGGTGAATGAAGTGTCTATCTGCTAGCGTTATTTAGGACTGGAGTCTTCTGCAACAAATTTCGACATCTGGAAAACCACCAACGAGTTTAACGCAACAGGCTGAATGACGAGCTGGACGTCGAGCTGGACATGCTATGTGAAAAGCAGGTTGAATGTGTTTTGCATATTAACTTGGCCCAAAGATATTATAAAACCTATAAACAATTATACAAACTAATTAATACATCAAATATGCTTTAATAATATTATTTTTAATTGATTAAACCATAAAAAATGATAATAATAAAATAATTTCATATAAACCTTAAAAACACTCATACCTGAAGTTGAATAATAATCTGCGTGACAAAAAACATACAAAAGATGATGAAATATGTATTTAAATGAATAATTTATCTACCAAAAATGATAACAAATTGAGGATCAACAATAGCATTTATATAATATTTCTTGTGGGTACTATTGACTCAATTACAATGGAAGGGTTACATTGATTCTTACAAGTGCATTTACATGACCAATTACATCAATAACATTTCTCGAAGGAGGTACAACAATAATACAATAAAAGTACAATAAGAATATATTTTGAAGTTACATTCTTCAACAAACCAAAGAATAAAATTATTTGTCATAAATAGGATAATTTCTTACCCCACATTGAAGGTATCATAATGGTAATATATTGGTTTCAGCTTTCATATTATTAGTGCTGTAGCTAGGGTTTTCACCCTAGCTTGTGCTGATGAGCACCTACTAAGGAATCTGGAATCCTTAGTAGCAGTTCAATAATGTAAACAAAAAGAGACTGAAATAAAGACTAAGCTAAAGCAGTAAAGAGTAAATAACACGAAGTAAAAATAGTAAAGAAATGTATAATGGTGATTTTATTGATATTACCTCCAATGAGGAGGTTGGTGGAGTCCGTTGCGCTGGTCCGATGTCGGTGGCTTCGAGCTCCAAGCTGCTTCTTCTCCTTTTCCGGTGGTGGAAATGGGCCAAAAGAGTTCTCAATGGTGAAAGTAGCTTGATGGTAAGCTAGGGTTTCGAGAATAATTTTGGCAGAGGCAGGATGCTTATGACTGTGGATGTGAAATGAGGGGTCTCCACCACTTATTTATAGTTTTTTAGTGGTGGAGTGCTTGCCCATGGTTTTGGAAACCATGTGGTTTAGGGCAGCTTGTTTAGGGTTTTTTCCTCCTTTTCCTCATTATTTTATATTTTTTCTTCCCTTTTAGGGATTTTTGCTATTTTTAGAGGAAGGTTGGATATTTTTGGAGGAAAAAGGGGTTTTTGGGCCTTTTGGAGGCATTTTAGGCCTTTTGGAGGCTTTTTAGATGGTTTTATGGCCTTTTGGAGGAATTTTAGGCCTTTTGAAGGCTTTTTAGTGGGATTTTCAGGGAAATATGGTAGGCAAATAGACAAATGAGCCATGTAGTGAGATAGATGAGGTAGTTAACCATTTTGGGGTGTTAACAGATTGCCCCCTGATGTGCGAGGGCAGGAGCTCATCGTATGGCCGATGGACATCATGAGTCATATTTGGTTTGTGTTGGGGTGTGGAGAAGAGAAGGAAGCAACTGAAGTCCGGGACACCGATATCGAACCACCTGCAAGGACTGAAAAGTACATAACCTCAATAATGGAGGAGGGATCATCTGAGAAGATGGACGAGGCGGGCATTCCCATGCTCGTATCAGAATATAACATAAGAATAACAATGGGGTCCAAAATATGGGGACCTGACATATACATGGCCTCAAATACTGAATGAGGAAGAAATCTCAATATATGGACGAGGCGGGCATTCCCATGCTCGTATCAAGATACATAAATATAACTGTGTGAGGCCCGAAAATGAAGGACCTGTAGTAGATAAGCACCGTGCATATCAGGAGGGTCCGGAAGGGACACAAATCTGGATCATGCTGCTGAGCTGATCATGTCTGAGCTGACAAACTGATACACTGGAATGGCAGCAGTGCTACTGAATGGGGTTCTGAAGGAACTGATACGCTGCTGGATCAGAGTGAGAAGGGTCACACTCGTAATGGTACACTGATCTGGAACTGAACTGGGTACTCAAAGAAGCATAGAACTGGATGGCTTCCGAATACAATCGCCAACGCAGCCCGGACATCCGCGGGAACATATAACTAGTCGTTCCAAAGTGACTCACCAATGTGCTAGAGTCGGGGGAAATCCGGGGTCTTCGACACAAAATGGAAAGGACATATATCCTGCGTGATTCCCAACGATGCGAATAAGGTACTGAAGTCGAGCATGTGAGAAACAACCATTCGGAGAGGCAATGATGACTCCTCTCAAAATGGTCCGTAGGTACTCACCACAGATGGTGATGGGTCCAAGGCGCAGGGGCCTCTGGGTCTATCCTCTGGAATAGAGGGGTTGTTGTCGACAGAGGGAGACCTGCAACTATCAAGGCAATGATGTTTCCTTGATAGGAGCACGAGGTGCAGAGCCGAAAAGTGATAGTGCTGATGTCAGGAGTGAGAAACTGGGGGGAATAACTGGGCAAGTAGAGTAGGTGGACTCAAACTTCCTTTGTTCAGAGTATGATGGCGGGGATGATCGGGCAGCATATGAAACTGACCGGGGGTAAGGAATCATATTGGTATAGCATCTGAGGGTGAATGGGTTGAGGGAGACTCAAGCTGTGGTCAGAATGGTAGGAGACTGCAGAATACTCTGAACAAAGGCGACCTGATTGGGGGTGATGCCGAGATGATCGATCAGAGCGCCAAAAGGCGCGGGGGGAGTGCTTCATGGGTTAGGGACCTTGAAGGAGTGTGGATATGAAATGGTACTGTCCGGTGGATTTTACGAGCCCAGGACAGTTCATGCTCGTGGTTGCTTTCAATTTTACGGAGTCTGAAAGCAAATAAGAAGACTCTGTAATGATGGAATGGCACTGTCATGTGGATTTTGCGAGCCCATGACAGTTAATGCTCGTGGTTGCTTTCAATTTTAAGGAGTCTGAAAGCAAAGAAGAAGACTCTGTATTTGGAATGGTCAGGCAAGGAGGAAGTGTTCAATGAGGGGACATTTATGATGATCAGAGCTGAGGGAGGGGGGTGAACACTGGTGGATCTCCTTGTAGGGTGGATGGATGGTGGCAAAATAACGAGACCTTTGCAGTATGACAGGAGTGAATGGCTCATGTAAAAAGTGTGGAACGATCATACTGCGGCCGTTGTGGCGCGCATAGCCGAGGCGACTATGAGGGTCTAAAAAATGGGTAAAAAATGATGTAGTCAAAAAGATGAAACGAGGTGACCATTGTGGAGGTCTCGTCGTGCTGGTTCCAATGGTGGAAACGGTTCGGAAAACGGACTCCGTATGGGTTCGAAATGGCCAAACAAGGAAAGGGTCAACGGGCTATAAATAGGAAGTCGGCCCAATATGACACGTCATTTGTACTATTCCCATTTCGCACACGATCGGAGTGTACCAGAGCTTACGTGGGATTTCTGGACGATCTGACCGGCGGTTTTGAGATTCGGGAGAGCCAGGTATTCCTTTGAACTCATACCTGTTTTCTTTTTGGGCTGGGTGGAGGGTTGTGGGTCCCGGGGGGGTGGTTGTACGGTCCACAAGGGTGGACCGTGACTGTCGGTCGGGGCAGCCGCGGTCTGGACCGCGACTGTCCGTCTTGACAGCCGCAATTTGGACCGCGACTGTCAGGGTTTTACAGCCGCGGTCTGGACCGCGACTGTCTGGTTTGATGACCGCGGTGTGGACCGCGACTTTTGGTGTGGACAGCCGCGGTGTGGACCGCGACTGTCGGCTTCACAGCCGTGGTCTGGACCGCGACTGTCGGCTTCACAGCTGCGGTCTGGACCGCGACTGTCGGCTTCACAGCCGCGGTCTGGACCGCAACTGTGGGCTTGACAGCCGCGGTCTGGGCCGCGACTGTGGGCTTGACAGCCGCGGTCTGGGCCACGACTGTCGGCTTGACAGCCGCGGTCTGGGCCGCGACTGTCGGCTTGACAGCCGCGGTCTGGACCATGACTGTCTGTTGTGTCTGGAGTTGTTTGGGAAGGGTGAAAATGTCTATTTTGAACAAGAATATAATGAGGCTTTGTTTGTGTGACTGACAGGATGCCACGGACTGTATGGAGAGAGCGAGAGATGCCAGAGGGGCTGGTGGACATTATCCGAGAGGACCGTCGCGTGCGTTCGATGCTTGGGATATTCGGCCTACTGAAGTTTGCTGAGATTCCGATGATTCGGTCAGCAGGGTTGCTGCTGAACCGCTTAGTGAGTTTCTGGGAGCCAGATTCATTGGCGTTCCGAGTACAGGGGGAGAGGGTGGACCTCACCCTTACGGATGTCTATTTTCTGACAGGGTTTCCCTGCCTAGGGAGGGTGGCAGATACCCAGCCGCGGGGGTCTGCGGATCTTGATATTGTGGATATGGCAGTGCGGTTCTGTGGGGCTGAGGCGCGGGTGCATCGGAATGCACTCCTAGTTGGCGACTTACGGGAGCCAGTGGTTCGAGCGACGGCCGCATGTATAGTGTGGATCCTGGGCTCTCAGGCACCTGAGAAGGTGTCTGGGGGGCAGATGCAGCTTGTGGAGCGTACACTGGAGGGGACGTATTTTGCATGGGGTCAGATGTTCCTGACCTGCGTTCAGCGACAGCTGACCGCAGCGAAGGAAGCTGGCAAGGGGTTCTGCTTTGGGTCGTTCTTGTGCGCCTTCTTTATGGAGAGGGTCCCCACACTGCGGCCGCGGGTTTCGGTTAGGGCAGGAGGCATGAGGGAGCCTCGTATGATTCGGTGGGGGGAGATGATGCGCCGCCGTGGTGGTGGTGATGTGGGCCGATTTTTTACGGATGAGTTGTACATGCAGTGGTTCCAGTTGCCACTGACGCTGGAGGACTTTCCTTACAGGGGCATGGATTACACGGGGGATCCAGATGCGCCCCGTCCACCCGGACAGGCATGGGGCCCAGATGGTATGTATCATTTGGATTGTTCTGTCCAGTTTTTATGTTATGTATGATGTATGTTTGATATATAGTTACTGACAATTGGTTGATTTGCAGATGTGGGCCCGCAGCCGCCGCCAGGGCATGTGGCTCGGCGAGGGATAGTGGCAGTTCCGGTTTTGCCCGGGCGGGGTCCGGTGCATCGGCGGGATGCGGATGGGGTGCTCGAGTCGGTACGGATGCTGCTAAAGCGGCTACTGACGGGAGTTAGCGATGCAGGGTGGGAGAACCTGCCGCGAGACGTGCGTCGGGATTGTAGGCAGGCGCCGCGGGATTTCAGAGGGATAGCGTTCCGGGTGGCTCTCTTAGCGGAGAGGGCACGAGTACGGGCACCGATGCCTAGACGAGCTAAGGACTCATCGGAGCAGGAGGAGGAGTCAGAGGCGGCTGACACGGAGAGTGAGGCAGGATATGACTCCCCTTAGGGAGAGCAGGGGACGCTCCCGGGTTTTTGAGGCTAGATGGATGTATACATATATTCTTTTGTATAGCGGAGTACTGGGGTACTCAGAACATGTATAGTTCTGAACATGTATTTTTTGTATGATATATATATGCACGTGGATGCACATTTTTTGATGATGTTGTTTCATTTGTACGCACGTGGATGCGCTTTATGATTTGTTCTATGTTGATACTGCACATGGATGCAAGTAGTTCTAGGCTGTTAGGCACGTGGATGCCCCTTTTTGATATGATATGATGTATGTATGACTAGGCATGTGGATGCCCCTATGGATGCAAATGTCATTTTGATGGTTTATGTTTTATGTATGCAAATGTTGATGCGATGCAGTGTTTTTGGTTTTTTGTATATTTGGATGATATGCTATGGGGTAATGATGCATGATGGAGATGTTACATAGTGTGATTGATATGCCAGTCTAGGATATTGTTCACCATTTGGTCTGCGACGCTATTGTAAGCTCTTGGGACATGTGTGAATGTAATGGATTCGAACTGTCGGCTAAGTTGTTTTGTACGCAGGAATTTTCTAAATAGGCAGGGATCACGCACCTGGTAGCAGTTGTTGAGCTGGGAGACAAGAAGCTGGGAGTCCAAGAACACGTGAAGGTGACGTATGCCCATATGGAGGGCAGCAGTTAGGAGACCGGTCACCGCATCATACTCCGCCTGGTTATTGGTGGTAGGGCCGATACATATTCCGTCAAGGTGGATGCGTTGATTGGAAGGGGAGTATAAGACCCATGCTGCAGAAGCTAGGTTGGGAGACCAGCGGCTGGCACCATCAGCGAAGCCAATGTAACAAGGTGGAAGAGGATCCATCTGTGGGCATGCAAAAATGCAATAAATGTGAGATTGTGGTCAAAAAACGGTGAAAAACAAAAAAGAAAGCAAACTGTGCAAATGCGGACCAATGAGGTCGCGGTTTCGGTTATGGGTAAAAACGTTTTAGATACAACCCATTCCGGGGGTTGGAGAAGGATCGTCCTTCAAAGTCTGCTAAAATGTATGCCCCCTTGCCGAGGCAAGTTTGCACAATGTAAGGGCCTTGCCACATGGACTCGAATTTTCCTTTACCTGTTTTGTCGTGGGCTTGGTCATAGGCGAGGACGAGATCCCCTTCGTGGAAAGTTCGAGGGTGAACATGTTTGTCATAATGGGCTTTGGAGCGGGTTTTGGCAGCTTCGATATTCTGGAGAGTGGCACGACGATATTCATCGGCTTGTTCGAGGTATAGCAGACGTTGCTCAAGGGGGGAGGTATCGGGGAGAAGCTCAACAGCGATGTGTAAGGCAGGTATCTGACACTCAATGGGGAGGACAGACTCTACACCGTGAACTAAATGAAATGGGGTAAAACCAGTGGCGGGCTTGGTTGATGTACGGTAAGCCCCTAAAACAGGAAAAAGCATATGGTTCCAATTGGACTTATGCCGATCAACTGTGCGCTGGAGTATGGTTTTCAGGATTTTGTTAACTGCTTCTACTTGGCCGTTCCCTTGGGGGTAGTATGCCGAGGAAAATTGGTGTTCGAACTTAAGGAGGGTGGACAACTCGCGCCACACACAATCTTCAAAATGTGATCCATGGTCAGATACCAATTGTTTAGGGACGCCGAATCTGGTAATGACATGGTTGAAGAAGAAACGGGCAGCTGTGTCGGCCTTACAATTGAAGGTGGGCATGGCTTCCGCCCATTTGGTGAAATAATCGACGGCGACAATGATGTACTTATGGCCGTTCGCTGATGTGGGTCTACACTCCATGAAGTCGATGGCCCACTTACAAAAGGGACCAACAGTGACGACTGGGTGTAACGGAGCAGGTGGCGTCCGAGCTTTGGGGGCGAAAAGTTGGCAGTTATGGCAATGCTTGACCGCATTGATGCAGTCGGTGAAGAGTGTGGGCCAGAAATATCCGTCGCGGATGACCTTTTGGGTAGTGGCCATCCCTGAGAAATGGCCGCCACAGGCACCGCTATGACAATCATTAAGGACTTGTTCAGCTTCCTCATGTGTAAGGCAACGACGAAGAATTGTGTCGACTCCTCGCCGGTAAAGGACATCTCCAATGAGGAGGTAGCGAGAGGCATGGTGACGGATACGACGACGTCCGTTCCGAGTGACTGTGGGTTGAAACTTCTGCGTGCGCAGGTATAACAAGATATCGCCGTACCACGGGTCATCGGACGAGATGGTAAACAAGTAATTATTGGGTAACTCTTCGGAGATAGGTGGGGCTGGGATAAAGGAAGGGAGATCCGTCATGAGCTGGGCAAGCGCAAGGGCTTTGGTGCTCTTGGGTGTTCAGAAAGTAAGGTCATATTCTTGGAGGATAATGACCCATTTGGCCACACGACCTTGCAGGAGCCACCGATTCAAGAGATAGACCATGGGGTTAGAGTCGGCGACGACTGTGGTATGACTAAGTAAGATGTAGTGTCGCAACCTTTGGACGGAAAAGACCACAGCTAGGGCTAGTCTCTCCTCATGTGGATAACGTAGGGGTGGGCCGGACAAGGTCTGGCTAACGTAGTAAATGACATGTTCTTGTCATGAGGCGTCTTCT